>OZ038390.1:25152491-25344991 GCA_964036045.1 Eutreptiella sp. 'Long Island Sound 2002'
TCAAGAGACCGCCACGTACCGCCGCCGCCGACGCCACCTGGGTATCGACCCCCAAGAAGGCATGGTACCCATGGTGACACCACTGATTCTCCATATGTACCATGCCCTGGGGGTCCTGCCGGCCCGTCTCTTGGGAGAGACCTATAATGGCGCCTTCGGCCTTCAAAACGCCCGCCGCTACCACCTCGCTGTCGAGCATACCTAGGGCCACGGGCACGCTGTCACCCCGCATCGAGCTTTGGACATTCCAAGACACTGCTATCCGGGCGTCAGAGGCGGGGTCACTTCACGGCAGCACCGCTGGATCCGGATCCCCCGCCGAGTCCGGTTCGCCGGAAGGAAGAGGGCCGCCGGCACTCGGCGCGGGCGGCAGGCGCGAAGATCCCTCAACCCGACCTGATGCCGACCTCTGCCGCCCACCGCCTGAGGAGGTCGTCACCGGGCGCGCTCCGCGGGACACCGCGGTAGGCTGCGCGGCTCCACCGCGAGTCGCACCCGTGCCTGCTCCCGTGCCCCACGTGGAAGACACCGCTGCACACCCGAGCCCCACCCGACGTCGCCGACGATGACGCCCCGTGTGTCCCCGAGGAATGGACTCCTGCGGGTAATGCGAGCGCCTTCAATCTAGCTTGGGCCACTGCGAAGGGCCCCGCCAGTCCTCCAGGCATAACGCCCTTGATCATGGCTTCCGCTTGCTCACGCTGAGCCGGGTCCGACCCATGATCTTTCGCCAGGTGGTCCAGGAGGTCCCTGAGTTGAAGGCAGCGGGGCCTCAAGTGTTTGCGGGCCCGCCATGCGCAATGGCCCGCCGACTCCAGCTTAGACCAGGGGCACACGTTGAGCTCCTTCGACCCACGCTATTCTGTGGCCAGCTCCCCCTGAAGTGCCGCAGCACTACCCTGATGTTGGAGTAGCTGCCATACTGTTGGGTGAGGCCCTTCTTGGAGGGCGGCTTCGATGCTGCTCTCGGTACCGCTTTCACCACAATACCCGCAGGGGTGGCTGGCCGAACCGGCGGCACACTGGGTGGCTGCGGCAGGTGCACCATCCCTCGCACGGGAAACTGCTCCTCCACCCAGACGCGCCACGCATCGGCAAACTTCTCCCGGTCACCCTCAATCTTCCACCGGGACATGAAGAACGCCTGGAGCGCCATGTTCTCCGCCACGACCAGGCGGAAGGCATCTTCTCCGTACTGCCTGCGGAACCGGACCGCTGCCGAGCCCACCACGGCTCCCTGGAGGTACAGCGCCGTGCCCCCGTCGCTGCTTAGGGCACTGAGGTGGAGGGCCTCCAAGTTGGCATGGCGGAAAGGGACTCGCGGTGACTGCATCACCTCCACGAACACGGCCGGCGCCTACGGGATTTCCCCTGGCGTGCATCTGTGCGCCCTGCACACGGGGCACAGGAACCGGAGACGTTCCGTGGGAACCCCATAGCAGGCTGGGCCCCTGGACCGCTGCCTCCTGGGCCTGCTCGCGGTGACGATAATCCATTCCAAACCGCCCTTGTCCACCCTGTGGCAAAACGTAGTCCAAAGAGGCTAAACATATTGTTGATGATGGCCATGGCCCTCTTGCCACTAATTTTTTTTTTCACAATTGTCACTCAAAGTGCATGGTAACACAAAGTATTTGTGTTTATTCATTTATACGGATATTTTAGCTTTCTTTGGCGTGCTGTGGTATGCTTGACCAATGTCGAAAAGAGCCTCATGAACCAACACATGTTGAGCCGGAGGCGCTACAACAAATTTGCTTTGCTGGCGCATAAATTTTCGCTTTTGCATGGTTGCACAGACATCGTAAAAAAATATGTGTTTCCCGGCTCGTAGGCCACATCAATACGACGGGTTCGTAGCAACAAACAAAATGCACAATGTTGCCCTAAGAAAGATTCTTCATCGTCTCCGTTTAGGCGTGAACTCATACCCTGATGCAAAAAATTGGGAATTGTTTCTTCCGCCATAAAGCCTACAACGTTGTTTTAATTCAATCAACCACGGCCGCATAGCAAAAATTGGTGCAGTGTCTCGGTCCAATTTGAGATCGGATTGTGTCATGTGCGGTGTGGACATTCGGTGTCAGGTGGTTTACAATCTATGATTGCAGCCGGTCTCCCGCTCCAATCTTTGTAACCATGCATTTTGCGCTTGCACTGAAGATTTTCCTTATTCTTACAATTCTTTGGCCGCAAATGCACTTCGGAAACATCCGCATTCATTGCCGCGGAAATCAATACCGATTTATACAAAAATCTCAGCATTGAAGATGTGGCCTCCAGATTGGTCGGTGCCTCTGCTGAGAGCCACGTTGTCATTCTGGCGCATGGCTCAGCCCGAGCTCTGACATTGTGCATCCTGGCTGCATACACAATGCACATTTCAGCGGGTGGCCGATTTGATGGTGGGTGCAGACTAATGCCCAAACATGCTAACGACGTCGGTGCTCCGCCGCTGTTCATCAACGCACATTCGGGAGATTTTGAGCTTGTGCAAAGTGTGGCTACCTCAATTGATGACAAAATTGGACGCACGCAACACATGGGCTGGGGTCATGGAGGGGCTACATGCTGCCGGTGCTAAAACTAATTCTCCAAGCCACCCAGCATAATGTTTGCCGCCGCCATAACGGAAAATGCGGAGCCGGTCGCATACACGCAACAAGCCAATACGCAATATAACGCTTTCGACGAGACGAGACGGGCGTCAACCCTTCATACATTGCATGCCTATATGAGTGGATGCTTCTTGCATGGCTTTGCATTTAGCGGTGTATGCTGACTGCTTGGTGATGTTAGCGGTTAGGGCAGCGAAGAGCCTCTACCGTCACCAATGTGTACACAAAAACAATGACATTTGTATGCCTTTGCACATCGCGGGGAAGGCTGGCACATACAATTTTAAATAAAAACCATATTCCCGGAAAAGACTTGCCAACAGCGTTTTACCCATGCGGACGCGCACCTACGCCTAGAGAGTGAAGGGCGCGGGGAAAGCACATAGATTCAGGATTTGAGCGAGCAAAATCGGAGAGCCACACACCTCAGACGGGGGCGATGAAGTTGTTACGGAAAGGGCTGAGGGGGGGTGCGACCTAATCAAAACACACACACATGCAAACCAAAGGTCATGCACTCCACAGTCAGGCATAAATGCATCTTTATTCTCTGAGGGTTGAGGCTGAGGGCTGAGGGGGGTACAGAGGAGATAGCGGGGAGGGGTGCCAGGAGGCGACTTTGTGCCAACTATCATCACCACACCGGTCCCCGTAGTGCATGTGCATCTGCATAATCTTGTAGAGCACCTCTGACACAATCAAGTGTTTGTCTGGGGAGGATGTGGGTGAGCGGTTTTATGCTGGGTTTTGCATGATTTGCTGACAGCAGCTGTTTGGTGACAGCTGTTTGTGGTTCAGAAAAGTCTCTTGGAGGAAAATATGTTGGCATTTTGTAAGACCGTTTGCGTCCGTTTCAGCCAGTCTTGTCAGGCTCCATCGGCATCCTCAACCTCGTCCCCGTAGTGCATGTGCATCTGCATAATCTTGTAGAGCACCTCTGACACAATCAAGTGTTTGTCTGGGGAGGATGTGGGTGAGCGGTTTTATGCTGGGTTTTGCATGATTTGCTGACAGCAGCTGTTTGGTGACAGCTGTTTGTGGTTCAGAAAAGTCTCTTGGAGGAAAATATGTTGGCATTTTGTAAGACCGTTTGCGTCCGTTTCAGCCAGTCTTGTCAGGCTCCATCGGCATCCTCAACAAGGGAATCCGAAAACTCAGCCTCAGTGGGGACCCAGGAAATGAGGGGGAAAACAAGGCACGTGATGCACGTGATGCTATGTGCAGTGTGCAGAGCAGGTGTCTGTATTGATGGATGTGCTTTTGTTTTTTGATAGTTATTGTTGGCTGCAGAGGAAGTAGAGTTTGCGTGAGGGCAGCGGGATAGAAATCTTGTGATCACCCTGCCCAATGCCCCATGCACTTCGTGACCCTTGTTGGCAAACTGCCTGTAGGCCCATCTTTCTTTACAGTTTCCTCCTCTAGCTTTGTAGCTTGGCAGCAGCTAGATGGACACTTGGCAGCAACAACACACACAAAGCAGAACACGCCATTAATGGTTCTTGCCAGCGACTCCTTTCAGGTAAATGCAGCTCATTGGCAAGCTGGGAAACGCGTTTGCAGATGACATGTTCCTATGAGAAGCACCTGTCCTGATTCGTTGTCCTGCCTCAAAATAGCTCAAAGAGCTGTGATATAATCCTATATGAGGGTTCGTGAAGAAAACTACATACCCCACAATTCACCGCTGCCCTGCCCCAAAATTCCAATCAACCCCTATTCCATTACTGCAAGAGTACAGCCGTTTTGGGGCCCTCGCGCAATGAGTTGACGGCTTGCTGTAAATATATGCAAACATCACAGCACCCCATTGTTCCACCACCAGGCTTGTAGTGCCCAAAACGCGGCCCAACACTGTCCCCCCCCCCCCCCCGAAACCTTTTGTTTTTTGATAGTTATTGTTGGCTGCAGAGGAAGTAGAGTTTGCGTGAGGGCAGCGGGATAGAAATCTTGTGATCACCCTGCCCAATGCCCCATGCACTTCGTGACCCTTGTTGGCAAACTGCCTGTAGGCCCATCTTTCTTTACAGTTTCCTCCTCTAGCTTTGTAGCTTGGCAGCAGCTAGATGGACACTTGGCAGCAACAACACACACAAAGCAGAACACGCCATTAATGGTTCTTGCCAGCGACTCCTTTCAGGTAAATGCAGCTCATTGGCAAGCTGGGAAACGCGTTTGCAGATGACATGTTCCTATGAGAAGCACCTGTCCTGATTCGTTGTCCTGCCTCAAAATAGCTCAAAGAGCTGTGATATAATCCTATATGAGGGTTCGTGAAGAAAACTACATACCCCACAATTCACCGCTGCCCTGCCCCAAAATTCCAATCAAACCCTATTCCATTACTGCAAGAGTACAGCCGTTTTGGGGCCCTCGCGCAATGAGTTGACGGCTTGCTGTAAATATATGCAAACATCACAGCACCCCATTGTTCCACCACCAGGCTTGTAGTGCCCAAAACGCGGCCCAACACTGTCCCCCCCCCCCCCGAAACCTGCATGCAACCAGCTACGACTCAAATGTTGTATTCCGCAAGTCGAGCAACCGACAACTGGTGCCCGGCAATCGGAAACTCAAATCAGTTTCTGTGGTGGGTGCGACCTTACCTACAAAAAAAAATCTAGCTTTGGGCCCCACACAGCAACAAAGTGCAGTGAGATACAGATACATCAATACGAGCCCAGCCCAGCATCTCACGGAATATTGTCCATTACCAAGCTTCTCGGCACCCATCAAGCACAACCTGAAACTCTGCATCAATAACAGGGACCCATGACAACACCCCTATGCCCCCTGCACCAGAAGAATGGACCCCAATGCGGTGTGTGCAGTGGGTTGGCTTACCCAGCTCCCTGTGTGTTGCACTAATTCACCCCCGTCACATGTTGGAGGTGTGTGGTGGGGTCAGGTCGTGGGTTGGGGCGGTTAGCGCGGCGCACACAGCTCCCCAACTAAAGCACTATGACGATCCCAAGCCTCGTTGGCTTGATGTGACTTTGTTCAGTCCATCGATCGCCCGGAGGATCTCCTCCTTGTTGGTCTCTACCACCATGCCGCCCATGATGATCTCGTCAAGAATGTAATGCACCTTGAAAAACAGGCGATCAACAGTACAGGCTGGCGCATGGCACACGCTTTCTAAGTGCAGCGCGTGCATGGAAGGCTGGCTCTATGTCGGAAATGCACCGGGCATGTGTGCTCAGCTGCGTACAGCTCAGTGAATCCAGCTGTAAAGTCCACGTTTCGTTGCCTTGCTAACAACTTGTGTTTCGCGTGGAGTGTGTTCTTTCTTGAGTGCTCCATGCGTACAGGTCGCTCACTGACCTCAGCTGCCAAATTCTCGTTTCGTTGAGCATCTGAGGTCCGTGCGATATGTGTTCCACACATAGCAACGCCACTGGAGCTCAACAGGCGGTCAACACTATGTTGAACACCTGGCGACGATCTGAGCAGCAAACCCCTAACCTCCTTGGCGCATTGCTAAGCGGGGCACGCAAAGCAGAGTCTGGAACCCAGTGACTCAAAAGCACACACCTTATCAGAGTGGAAAATAAGATCCAACTCGCAAACGTTCTCAAAACACCTGTCCAAAGTCTCCACGAACACCTAGGTGCATAGATGAACCAACAAAAGACGAAGATGCAACAGCGAAAACCTCTCCTGCGTGCCTAATATGGCAGCATATGTTGCCGTATCGACTCACTCGTTTCCACGGAGCGGCACTGCTGTTGGTCGGCACCTGAATCAAATCCAATATTCCCAGTTCGGATTCTGAACTGTCCACGATCAGAATGAAGTACAGGGTTGCATAGTGTCGATAAATAATTTTCGAGTCATGACCGGGCCACGAGTCCACACCTGCATAAGAGAACAGTTTTTCCGAATTTCACTCAAACCATATGTTTATCAGTCTACCCACGTCGAACACTCGCAACATAGGTCTTTGGGAGCAAAGGAGCGTCTGATTTCCCGTGCTTGCAGTCACTTAATCACAAGCAGGGTGCGAGCAAATCTAACTCGACCTCCCCGTACACATGCCAAACTCTCAACTTTTTGGAAGCAGGTTCAAGCTCCAAAACCAGGACAGGAGACCCTTGGTGGTCTCAAGCGGCGAGCATCAACGTGCCACTCGATACCTTCAAGGAAGTTGCAAACTTCTTCACTTCGCTTGACCACGGCTCGGAAGATTTCACCCGTGAGTTGTTGTTGTAATGCGTATGGCTGAAACATGACATCGCAGGTATGTAACACAATGACAACAACGAATCGCAACATCAGGCCGTCGCTGCAAATTTTCAACGCTTGCACATACAATGATGTCATAAAACTTCAGCAAACGGGGTTTGCCATGGTTGTTGATTATGAGAATGCCTTTGATCATCAGAAGGCTCGATGGTGGGACGCCACCAAAAAAGGCTGAAGTAGAAAGGGGTGGATCTAATCGTCCAACTCAACACTGCACCGTAGCTTTCGTTGGCGTTTCGGAAGTGGTTGGGAAGTAGACGCAACTGACAAGGCATCCGTGACCTTCGTGCTGCGGCTCTCTGGTTGTCGGCACCTCTCAAAATTTTCGAAAGGCGTTTCACAAATTGTGTTTCTTTTGCCTTTTTGATTGATACTTAAACCGTTGGGGTATTGAGATCATTTCTCATTTCTCATGTATGGTGGAGAGTAACTTCACTGTATGGGGAAAAAATGTATTAAGACAAAAATGGGCCGCAAGAAGGCTACAAAAGGAGTAATTGGGGATGCGTCGGGGACTGCTGTAGACACCAGTGTAGAATTGGGGTTAGGACGGGAACGCGAGACTAGTCGCGAAGGCTTGGTTTAGGACTGAAGCGCGACGCGCAGAGTTTTGGGATTTTCTCGAAATTTTTGGCAGATGAAAGGTTGAGACGCTGGGAATGTCTTTTTCAGGTGTCTGTTTACCAGTCGAGCTATTTGTAATGTCGTCGAGTCGTCGATTTCGCAGTGTAATTTGGTCAAACTTTCAGACACTTAGAGGACCACTTTTTACCCCAACCCCACTAACTTGGACTGAGTTGTATGTAGACGCATTTGAATAACTTTGTGCCACTGTTTGCGTTTGAAGTTGTGTTTTTTGCATTGCACAGCTTGCAGCCGTCTAGTGGTGTCCAAACTGTGGTTTAAGTTGTCTTTGGGTTGGTCCTGTGTTGTACTTGTTGGGGGTTTGTTCCCTTAAAGTGAAACTTTGGTCATTGGTCATGTGCCCTGGACATGCCATGTCCTTGAGACATGATGGGTTGGATCCGGACATGTCCCATGTTTCGAGTTTAGAAGTTCTTTTTTGGGTGTGTGGCCACAGGGTGACACACTAGCCGGCCGTTGTCTTGCAAGTGGGTTTGAGCTCTTGTAGCTTCAGGGGATGAAAAGATTTATTTATACCAAGAAGTATGGCATCCTCCCGAATTTACTTTTATTCCAGCTGGTGTTGTAGTGAATGCACACCTTCAGTTACCGTTCACACAGCTCGAGTCATTTTGGTGATGTGTGGCTACAAGGACAAGGTGGCTTCAAGGTGTGCAACGTCAAAAGCACTTAGAAACGTGTTGAATGGCCATGACTTACCATGTGCAGGCAGGTGCAAGCCACATTTTGGTGGCAAAAGCAAATCATCTTCATAATTGCACATCTCCCTCCCAATGAACATGTGGGAATTGGTGCAAACAATCCAACGGGCGAACAACCAACTTGTGGCCTATGGAAAGGGACCCTAACGGCAAGTTAAACCCATAAAACCTACGTTGGTGCATCTCAAGGGCTTTGATTGACAAGCTCGGAAGTTGACCGAGCATGAGCGCAATTGTGTGTATGCCCATGTCATTGAAGCGAAGAAGAAGAAGGCCCTCCGCAATCCCATTTGTCGTGCTTGTGAGGAGGCTTTCCAAGTGTCTAATTTTTTCGTGTGTTGTTCACCCAATTTGTTACGTGAACACCAACTTTGTGTTATGGGCGTGAGCCGTTATTGCTTTCTCGTTGCTTGCTGAAGAGGACATCAAATTTAGAATTGCAAGTATTGTGGAGGACAAAACTTAAGTCCCGTGCACCCCCAAGGACAAGGGCACGGAGGTTTGGAACACCCAAAGGAGTTCAGGGAGCGGGAGCGAGAGATGAATTCAACCATCCCCTTCTCCCACACCACCTCCCCAAAAGAAGCCACATCAACCACCATCTCCATCAGATTCTAACCCTAACCCTAATCGCCAAGTGGAACCAAAAGGTGTGGTAAATCTGCAAAATGGGCAAACCTTAAGCCTGTGGTATGCTGGGTCACTGGATGATATGTTGACCAACTTCCAAACCCTGACCTTGGGGGGGGGTGGCACGACTATCCCAAAGAATGGTGGTTGCCCTGCATGGAGCGCTTCCTGAGGAAGCATAATTTATTGGGATTGATTGATCAGCCTGGGGATAGTGGCCACGTGGGTTCGGGAGGGCAAACGAGCACGGGGCGGAAGCTCAAGAGTGGTAACCCCCAGCGATTGAAGGTGTTTTTTCTATTTTTCTGTGGCTTGTGTTTATGCATATGCATATGGGTTATGCACGGCTGTCGATGTACATAGCAACAACCCGCACTGGGATCCTGTGATTTGCGCGTGTGGTGATACCGGACATTGTTGTCATGCACTTTCATTTTTGCACCAGCCTTATGGATATCATCATGTCTATCTGAGGAGTTTTTGCACGTCTGATACTTGCCTTTGCACCATGGCGTCGACAACCTTGACACACACACATGTACGATGTCAAGTCGTCGAATATTCAGCAGCCCTGGCAATAGCAAGGACCGCCATGGCAACCAAAAAGGACCACAACGAAACCCTATCCCACACACAAAGCCTTTGCTGAGCGTGCTCTTGTGAGTTGGCACAGGTGAGGATACCAATAATCTCATATCCAAAGGTATAAAAGGACCCTGTGAACGCTGGTGGAAAGGTTGGTTTCTGTGGGCATCTCATAAACCTGATTGTTCCAAGGTGTGGAACTGAGGTACTCATGTAGGATGAAAATACATTTGAAGCTCATGTAGAGCCTCTTGAAACTTCGTACTTCATGTTGTTACCTACTTCACGGCTTACAAAGGTCACGTGAAGATCGTTGCGGCCCATTTACGAGAAGGTAACTTCGCATGACAATGGGCCAGGGAGGGGGAACTTGAGTTCGAATGCATCACCAAGAAATCATCGCACCCATGTTTTCAATATCTTCCAAAGGCGTATTTCATGTTGTTGTGCCTTTCACCACAAAGACACAAAAATCCCATGAACACTTTCCATCTCGGAGATGCATTGTGTGCTGGAGGTGCGCTCCTCACCATCATTGTTGTTTCCTAGCAACAAGCATGTCACGAATTCAAGTACCAACTCAAAAGTAAGTGTGTCCTCCAGTCGGTACGATAAACAATGACCAAGAAGAATGCACGAAAGGTAGGCGCATGCCATGGAGGTGAGGGTATACCAGCCGTCACGTGCTCCCGTCACGTGCTCGGCTAGGGGAAGGGGGGGAAAGGGGCGATTGCGGTCATGCATGCTTGCATCCATGGATCGCTTTGCAGATCACTCCTAGTTCTCGTTTTGGATTGCGGTTCTTCCACATTTTTGATGGACCACTTTTCTAGGCCGTTTTGGTCTTATGGTTTTGGAGCTCTCGTTTGCCATTTTGGGTTGGCTCACTTATCTTGGATCAATCCTCTTCGTGGATTACTAGTTTTGGGATCTTTATTTTTGATGCACAATCAAGCGTTTAGTGCAGTGTCCCCCAACGCACATTCCTCTTGGAGGGTGGGCAAAGCATTAGTAGGTAAGGGTACGCCACGGTAGTGACCACTTCTTCCTATTTTGGCAAACATAACTTTTGCAGTATGTGAGCAGGGCTAAACACAAGCCTGGACATGATGAAATGCCCAAGCCCATTAATTTTCCTTTATCTACCATGGAAATATGCAACCCCTTGGTCAAAATTTTTTTCTTGAAAAGTTGGGACCCCTAGTAACTTGGACGTTGGCCTCTTCGTGGTGCGTTCCGTTTTTTTTTAATTCCACAAAAAAACCCCATTTTTTGTTGTGGAGAGCCAAAAAGGTGGGGTTGCTTATGGGCTCGAGGTTGCATGTAGCGGTGAGTTTCATCCTCCATGTTTTGTCTTACAAGGACCGGCGGTTGCAGGATTATGCAACCGGTTGCATGTGGCGGTTGCAACTGTTATCCCCCATACTACTGTCATTCTAGTATTGATCTAATCTAGGCTAGAACATCTAGACTAGAAATTCTAGGCTAGAAGGAAATTGGGTCTTCTAGCGTGTACCAAGAGTAGTCCCTGCAGCGAGTGCACTCTGATGTGGATGAGAGGAAAACTCGTGATGTCAATGGTACTAGAGAACCAAGGAATGCAATCCGAGGAAGTATAGAGGCGACTGGCATTGGCAGGCCTACAACAGCCTGTTGTTGTTGTGCAACCTCCACAAACACCTCTATCTCTGAGAAGGGTACCTCCAACGCGGACACCACTAAGTCAACATGCTGCAGATGGTCTTCATAGCCCTGATGGTGCTATGGTATCTACCCCGGATTCGGAATGCAGCCGGAGTGTACAATCCTAGGATAATGAAGAAGAGGTTTGACCATTGAGCAGGATGACGGTGGGAGCTCTCCACAACAGGATGAAACAAGCACTTGCTTGTGCTCTATCATGGATGTTGAACCATGGCTTGGTTATTGTGGTGGGTGGTGATGAACGCCATAATGGCCAATACATGGCTAGGCAAGTGCGATTCCGATTCAGAACTAAGGATGCCATGCTGTGGACTGATGTCCAAGATTCAGAGTATGACACCCCAAATATTTTTCTGCCGATTGACACACTCACCGCCCCACTTCCAGACTTCCCACATGCTATATGGGATGTGAATCTCAACCACACCTTTGTCGCGAGAGAAGGTGCAGAGAGACGAGCACAAAGATTGAATGGCGGTGCGGGAATCACGTGTGACTCCATTGATGCGGAGAGGAGACGCATTTCCGGACGGTCTACTGACATGGTGGACGACGATGATACCCCCTTGCTGTAATGTCTGGCACCCAACAACCTGATGATATCCCATGGGGAGTTGTCCTGCAGGGCCTTCCGAAGGATATGGCGCTACTTATGAAGCAGCAGATGGACACTGCCTTGGCGCGTCTCCATGAGCTAGAGTCCCAATTGAAGACCGCTAGTGCACGTCTCACTGATTCATGGGGTGTCAGATACTAGCTTGATCCTAATGGTTTTGCCCCACTTTTGCCCCCCTTTTGGTTTTGATACGATGTGACGTGGGTCAAAATGCATTCCTCACACCCAAGTTGAGGGGGTACAGAGAGTGAGACACCATCTCCCACAAAAAGTGCTCCATAGTCAGGGGGGCTCATATAAGGATACCTTACTATGCACCCCCTTACCGTGGGACACCCCACACCTACGGGAGAGGGGATGGTGCCAGTGGATGTCTTCACCTATGTGTCGCCGCCACGCACCCCATCGGTTCGAAACTCTCATAGTGTTGGTGCTACTCCCCCAATGGGCGACCCGATCTCCCCTTTGAAGCTACATTTAAGCCCGGTCTTCAGCCCGAGCCCGAGCCCCATACGCGAGGTGTTACGGACACCGGAATTTCGCCCCTGTATGCCAACCCGATGGAGCATTGCATGTCTACTCCCTGCCCCACCCTAGGTACCTGTATGAAAAGTAGTATTGTTCATAATTCATTTTTCAAAAAGGAACCATTCATATATGACCCATGAATTATGAATAGCTTTTATGAACACTTCTTTGTCCACAATTATTGTTATGTCTTACCCTTACTTTGTCTTCACGAAGCTGAACATGATGCTTGTTCCGCTTAGTGGCACCACCAGTCTTTGGGACAGCAAGTGTTCCGACCTGTTGGCCCAATGGATGTCATCGTCCCCCCTTATCCGGGCCGGTTTCTCGGAGGCAATGGACCACGCTCCCCTCCCGGCGGTCCACAAAAGCAAGGTGCAGGCCATCCGTACGTATGCGAAGGCCCTCTTTGCCGCGCCCTATCTGATAGGGCTCCTTTTGGAGTTGGCTGCACCCCGGTCCGGCTTCCGTGTGTTGTCTGAGCCGGCAATCGGCGTTCATAATTCAGCGACCCTGCATTGCCTTATGAAACATGAAGGCGTTTTATGAACACGTTTTATGAACGCATTTTATGAACGGCACTGTCACAGGTCATGGACGTGGAAGTGAACCCGGCAGACGTCGCGGGGGTCCGCATCCACTACCAGTTGGGCACCGCCGAGTTCAACATCGCCCTGTCCGCGCTGTACCAGCTGCTGCTCCTCAACCCGCAACGGGGGTGCTCTATCCTATCCGGGTTGCGGGAGTGGGAACAGTCCCGCCGCCTAACGGACACTTGGGCGGCGAATACGCCGTGCTGGGCTAGCCTAGGTGAGTTGGGGCGGGAGGGCTGTGTTGACGAGGAGATCCTGCTATCCACTTGTGGGTTGAGCCCCCCCAGCCCCCGCAGCACCTCCCCAGCAAAGCCCCCCCCCGCCGAGAAACCCAAACCCCCTGCCCTGCCCCCCCCCAAACCCACCCAACCTAAAAAGACCCCCACACAAAAGCGCCAGTGCTTCGAATCGAGCAGTAGCTCATCGTCGGACCAGGCACTCCCCCGTAGACATGAGAAGGCGGTGAAGGGGAAGCAGCCGCAGCAGCAAAAGTGGCGCTAGGAACCCCCCTCTTTGGAGGACGATGAGTCACCTGTCCCCCTGCTTGGTGAACAGGTTTATGTGCCCTACACCCATGGTGTCTACCCGGGGGTTGTAACCTCGGTTGTGGGGGGGGCGGGGGGGAGAGTTAGGGTGGAACACCCATGGGAAAAGGAGATGTTTCAGGTTGAGAGGCATCTGTTTTATGCCTCTCATGCTGCAGCAGTGACCCATTGGGAGCAGCAGAAGGCTGCAGCTGCAGGTAAGAAGGCCGCCAAGGCCAAAAAGAAGCCTAACCCCAAACCGGACGTTGACCCGCCGACTGAGCCGGCCCCCAAGCCAGCTAAGCCTGAACCTAAGCCTGAGGCTAAGCAGGCCCCCCAGCCCCAACCCAAAGCTGCCCCTGAGGCCGCCCCCATGGAGGTGGATGCCCCAGCGCAACCCTCGGCCAAAGCCGCAACCCAACCACCCAAACCCATGCCCAGGCCCCGGATGGGCGCGAAACCCAAGCCACGGCCCCCTTATGCATGGGAGGATCCGACAGGCCCCAGCCCCGAGGTTTAAGGCGGCAAGAACATGCAAGGACAAGGGACAAAAGAAAAGAAGTGAAGTGGACAGGACAAATTGAAAATTGAGCAACTTTTGTGTGCCTGTGCATCTGTTCATAAAACGCGTTCATAAAACGAGCGGCGTGTTCATGAAACAAGTTCTGAATTATGAATGGAATTATGAATGGATGTACCTGCGGCTCACTTGGAAATGTGCAGTTCGGGCCCAGTTGGGGCTAAAATGGCTCATTTGGGGCTAAGTGGTGTTTTGCAAGGGTTTCATGTGAAAATTTTTGGCTTTTGGGGCTTGGGTGGGGTTTAAGGATGTCCCCAAAGGGAACCCAATCCCTAGTTCAAGGGGCTTCAACCAGGGGGGTAATTTTTTTTGGTGATTGCTCAGTTGACTGAGCACCCCGACTGAGCCGTCACTGAGCCGTCACTGAGCCGGCTCACTTAGCTCTCACTTAGCTCTCACTTAGCTCTCACCGAGTGTGCCAAATGGCTCACTGAGCGCTCACTGAGAGCTAATTAGGGGCTCACTCAGGGCTCACTCAGGAGTTTCCCCCCCTTTCCGCCCTCTCTTCCCACCCCTGCCGGCCCACACTTCACCCTTTTCACACCAACATCGGTCCACAGTTGTCACCATGTCTTCTCTCCAAGAACTTGAGCGTGCATGCACACATACATACTTGCATACATGTACCCACCGCGACAAACACACAAACATCCAAACACACACACTTCGTGGGGGAGACAAATATCCAAACACATACACACACCTACACCCATACACACGTCCACACTGTACACTGTCATTGTACACTGTCACTGTACACTGTCACTGTAAACTTGGTGCGATTTTTTTTTGGAGGGGGTGGATGGTAATTTGAGCCCCCCTCTTTGCAGTCCTTTAACCCCCCCCCCAGCTACAGCCAGAACCCAAAGAACAGCTGCAGCCACAGTGAAAGCTGCAACTGCAGCCTTCGCCACAGCCGGGGCCACACACACTGACACAACCACAACCAAATCCACACACAACACAGCTTGCAGAAACACACCCACACCCACACCCACACCCACACCCACACCCACACCCACACCCACACCCACACCCACACCCACACCCACACCCACACCCACACCCACAACCAAAGCCGCAACCACAGCCACTACCAAAACCACACCCGCAACCAGAGCTACCACCACGGCCATGGCAACAACCGCACGCAAGCCCAGAACCACAGCCACAACCACAACCCCAACCATACCTGCATCTGCAGCCACAAACACAATTTTCTGCGCACACAATCAAAGCCTATGCCGACTGTCTGGCTCACATGCTGGACAGTTGTTTTCCTCTGGGTCCCCTTGGGACATGCCACCTTTTGTTGTGTATAGGTTCTTTTACCTTTATGAGTTTGTGTGGAGCACAGTGCGACGAGCACTCATGCAGTTTTTAGTTGTTTTTGCTATGTTTATTACGAATATTTTATTTGGTCCAAGACAGACGAAGCACTATGTGTTCCTACGCAAATGAGATGCCCCTGGACGACCTCAACAAGGCCCGTGAGATCCGCGTGCTCAGTGTCAAGCGGCCCCACATGCGTGGTTTCTGGTTTGCCACAGTTGGTTTCTTTGTGGCATTTGTGGGATGGTTCGCCTTTGCTCCCCTGATGCCCACAGTCAAGACACAGCTTGGTTTGACGAAGCCACAAATTGGGCTCGCCAACACATGCGCTGTCATGGCCACCATTCTGGCTCGTGTGATCATCGGTCCCATGTGTGACAAGCTGGGGCCCAGGCGTTGTATGTCTTTCGTCCTGCTCGCCACATCCATTCCCGTTGCTCTTGGGGCCGTTGTACAAGACTCCACAGGGCTGATCATTGACCGATTGTTTGTTGGTCTCGCTGGGGCCACGTTTGTCCCATGCCAGTTCTGGACCATGGCCCTGTTCAGTGGCAACGTGGTGGGAACCGCCAATGCCGTGGCTGGTGGCTGGGGCAACCTTGGTGGAGGCTTTGTGCAAGCCTTCATGCCCCTTGTCTTCTTGATCATCAAGGCTTGTGGTGCCACTGATAATGCTGCTTGGAGGATTGCACTGCAGGTTCCAGCTGTGTTCTTCTTGATTCTCGGGACCACCATGTATTGTTCTCTGACGACTGTCCTGAAGGGAAGTGGGCGAACCGCATTGAAGTGGCTACCGGTGAGAAGCCAAGCATGGGATCCATCTTCAAGACTGCCATTCTCAACCGCAACACATGGGTTCTGGTGATCTTGTATGGCTGCTGCTCTGGTATTGAGCTGTTCGTGAACAATGCCGCTGTGATGTTCCTCTTCAATGGGTTCAAGAAAAACGACTGCAACCCTGTCACTGACGAGAACGAGTGCCGCGTGCTGACCCAGGCCACTACAGGACTGATTGCCTCTCTGTTTGGACTGATGAATCTATTTGCTCGTGCTATTGGTGGGTACCTCTCCGACAAGTACGCCAAGACAGCTGGCATGGCAGGGCGAATCCGTGTGCTAATGATCACGATTGCTGGAACTGGAGGCATGATGGTAGGCCGAGTTGCTGGGTTGTAAGGGGGTACAGGAGTATGTTTTTGTGAGTGACTGCTCTCTATCAAGCACTCATGTGGTGCACATGTGGTTGCCTGGGTGTGTGTATTCTCTTTCCTTGGTGTTGTATTGATTTTATATGTATATGCAGTGCGAAGGGATTGCCTTGGGGCGCCCCGGATTCGAAGGGGTCATGTTATGGCCCTGGGTTACGAAGGAGCCCAGCAGGGCGCTCTGGAATTTTTAGTTTGGCCCTGCCTCTTTCCAGACAACCAAGGAGTGGAAGGAGTCTTCCTTGGGTATGCACCCCGTGCAGGTTGCACTTCAGATCGTCTTTTGAGTTGGACGGTGCTACTGAGCCCGTGGTCATGTCTGCCATTGGACAACGGCATGCCAGCGGCTTGCCGCCAACCTGTTGTTACCAGGCTTACTGGCAGGTTGACATGTCGTGGTCGGCCGCAGTAGCATGGGTGGGATGCCTGCCATCTTCTATTATGCATCTGAACGGTTGAAGTTTGCAGCGTGTTGTTGCCAGATGTCTGCATCTAGCACTTCTGTCTGCTCCCTGCGCGTGCAAGTTTCTTCGCTGAAGCGTTTTTTTATGGCCTCAGGCTCAGTCTTGTTAGGCCTGGGTCTGGTTTTGGCGCTGTGCGAGGGGGTGGGCATCGGTGACAGGGCGCACCCTGCAGCACCTCAAAGAATCACAATGGTGGGCATTCCGCCGGCTGTGGGGTTGCGCCTGGTGCTGATGCCTGTCTCCCTGAAGTGCTGCAGTGCAGCGGATTACTTTGGGCTGTGTCCCCCCGCCTTTTTGTTTAGCTGTTGGTTTTTGGGTGTTTTCAGTAGTTGTTTCTGTCTCTGCGGCCAGGCCCCAGGTTGTTAGCTTGTGCCGCTCGAACACCGCCCTTGGTGTGCGGCTGTTGCGTGGTTTACCGCAAGCGTCTGGCCTAGTATGCAGCCAGTCTGTAGAACACGCCCCTTGCGAGCGTCCGCTTTTGCTATAGCTGGGGCAGCGGTTAGTATTGCACTACAGGTGTGCAGTCGAGGGGTGGGCTGTGTGACGCAGAGGGTCGGTGTTTGTATGCGTCAGGGCGGGGAACAGGGGGGAGGGATCACACACGTGAGGGTAAGCCCTAGGCCCTAAGGTTTGGCTACCCTATGCCCGCCAAGACGGTGTGAGGTTGCGGGAATATATACCGCTGGCTGTTCCCGCAATACTCTTGGTGCTTGTGCTGCCGGCATGGGAAACGACTGTCTGGCTCACATGCTGGACAGTTGTTTTCCTCTGGGTCCCCTTGGGACATGCCACCTTTTGTTGTGTATAGGGTCTTTTACCTTTATGAGTGCCCACCCAAACCTAACCCGCCCAGTTCCTATTGTTCAGACCCTTTTGGTTTGAGAGCTAAAGAGGATGGAATTGTTGCCCTTTGGGGCTTTGACTGAGCTGTCCCCGCTGGCTGTTCCCGCAATACTCTTGGTGCTTGTGCTGCCGGCATGGGAAACACACAACACCAAAACCAACAACAACATCCAAAACAACAGCTGCAACACACACACACACCTGCGCGTACACACATTCACCAATCCACATACACACACGAACCCAGGCAACCAGAAACCAAAGCATGCAGTCACACACTCACAAACACTCATGCACAAAGACAACACACATCGATCCATGCAACCCCCCCCCCCCCCCACACACACACAGTGGAGTGCATTACCTCTGGTTTGCATTTGTTTGTATTTTAATTAGGTCACCCCCCCCCCCCCCACACAAGCAGACATACAAACACACTAAATGAGAGAAACCAAGAACGAACAAACCATCTACACTTGCGCACATGCGCATGGGCACAACTACACACGCACGCAAGCACGCACACACACACACACACACAATAGCACAACATACCTGCACAGGTCATCGTCCTTGCCGCCACCATCATGCACGTGATGTCACGGCCAAAACACAGGCAAGGCAGGACAAGGGGACGGGACAGGCAAGAGAAGAAAAGGGCTACGCATGAGGGAAGCGGGGGAACACAGCATAGCAAAAGGGGAGGGGAGGGGATAAGGAGGGAGGGGGATCAATGTGTCATGGTGTAGGTCAAGATGGTTGTATGATGAACCTCACAAAAGCGAGCAATGTCCTCTGTGCCCTATTTGTGCTCCATGGTGTGTGTGTGGGGGGGGGGGGGATGGGTGCCATTTTCATGAGGCAACAAGGAACACCCTCGCAAATGCCTAGGTTCATATCCCCGAACCCCAACCCCGTAACCATCTCTCCCTAGCCCTTCACTTCGCATGGCTCAATGTGGCCATGTGTTTATGTGCACGCAAGATAATTGCACACAAGAATGAATGTGGTTGTCAATTTGTGCATGTGCATGTGTGTGTGGACGTGTGTATGGGTTTATGTGTGTGTATGTGTTTGGATATTTGTGTCCCTCACGAAGTGTGTGTGTTTGGATGTTTGTGTGTTTGTCGCGGTGGGTACATGTATGCAAGTATGTATGTGTGCATGCACGCTCAAGTTCTTGGAGAGAAGACATGGTGACAACTGTGGACCGATGTTGGTGTGAAAAGGGTGAAGTGTGGGCCGGCAGGGGTGGGAAGAGAGGGCGGAAAGGGGGGGAAACTCCTGAGTGAGCCCTGAGTGAGCCCCTAATTAGCTCTCAGTGAGCGCTCAGTGAGCCATTTGGCACACTCGGTGAGAGCTAAGTGAGAGCTAAGTGAGAGCTAAGTGAGCCGGCTTAGTGACGGCTCAGTGACGGCTCAATCGGGGTGCTCAGTCAACTGAGCCATCACCAAAAAAATACCCCCCCCCCTTGAACCTTGACCAAGTGAGTATCTAAATCTTCTAAAAACATTTAAAACAAATTACCTAGCATGCAAAAAGCACAACAAACAAGCACAAAGACATCACAATGCATAACTGAGCCCCAAATGAGCCCCGACTTCACATTTCCACGGAGCCACCAGTGAGCCGCAGGTACAGCATTATGAACAGGGGATGATGTTTTCATCATTTGCATAAACTGGCAAAAATGGCAATTTTTACAAAAAAACCCCGGTCCACAAAAAAAAAGACTCACCTCGAGGGTGTTGACCCAACCCCCCAAGTCTTGAACAAAAATGGCCCATGGGTACCCTAGCAAGAGCAAAATGCGTTCATATTTCATAAAACGATTTATGATGATCAAAACTACCTTTCATACAGGTACCAAGGGCGCATGATACCCTGCATGCTTGATGCACAGCCTGTCCCCCGACGCTGCACACCCCCGGATCAATGTCACGCCGGGGAAGCGTCCATAGAAGGGCAGCACGCCCCCCGACGCCGCACACCCCCAGATCAATGTTAGGCCGGGAGGTGTCGATGGTGAGAGCGTTGTCCTACCAGACTACCCCTGCACCGGATGCTCGGCTGTGTGATGGTGGTTGGCATGACATGTCGTCGGAGGGACGAACCGGGGAATGGTTGCCTGGTCGTGATCGAAGCCTGTAGCTATCGGATGATACGTCAGAGGACCTTTCACAGGACGTATCATGTCGCTCGACCCAGACGTTGGACCTATCCTCCATCGCCGGCAGGTTAACGACACAAATATGCTCCGAAGCGCCTGCATGTTTCAACCCCCACCCTGTTTGACCTACTCAAGTGGAAAACAGCTGAGCAGGTCACTGACAAACTAAAATTCCGCACTATCTAACGGGTATGAACCACATCTCCGTGAATTCAAAGAGGAGATGGACCTCCTACATGACCTCACTTGGAGCACCCCACTATTAGCCGGAGACGGCCGACATTGTGGAGGGCGCTACACACGGCAGTGCAAGCCCAAAAAGACATTCCGGACCAACCAAGACGTATCCCCCCCCCCCCCCCCAACCACCGCCTCCTAAAGATAGGGAAACAATCAGGGGACCACATTTGGAGGCAGGAAAAATGCACAGAGCTGCCCTCTACTGTTCGGGCCACTACTTTAAACTGGTCAAGAGGTGGTGCATAGGACTGGTCCGCCAGGACACCTCATAGCCCCCCCCTAGATGTGGAAGGCCACAAGAGAGCCAAACAATAGCTTCGGCATCAACCAAACAAGATTTGAGTTAACAGGGTCTTACAGATGAGGAGAAGCGAATAGCACTGACTTGTTGGACACACACCCCACCAAAGTGAACAACTGCACATCCTGCACATCCTGTTAGGATTTTGTTGGCACTGCCTGCCATTGCATTCCCCATACAACTGGCCAGTACCGGTTCCAGAAAAAGCAGGTGCAAAGGAATGTAGACGAATGTAGGTGGAGCATGAACCTGGAACGAACAAAGATGGATGGGGTTGGGGATTGTGAATTTGCTTCATTATTGTCCTCATGGTTAGCCCAATTTAGCATCATCGATGATCTGTATTTGCTTTGCTGTGTGCGTGTCTCTTGCGCATACATGCCCATTGTGGTTGACGGAAGATTTGGTGAGGTTGGGGCTCCTATCGCAGTACACACGGCGTGCCGCAGTTTTCGGTGGATTTTGTTTTGGCTCCGATCCATTTTGGGGGGGTAGGCAGGGGGTGGGGGCTCACCTCCATGCCCAATCTGTGATCTAGTCCATTTGGGGGGTTCCACCCCCCGATCCTGGGCAGATCGCATCGCCTAGTCCCCAGTGGTGATTTGAGCTTGGGCCCCAATTTGGCGCAAGGGGGTTTCAAGCCCGGATTAGCGATTGGCGGAGAAAATTTGGCGTTTGCAAAGTATATATGGAGGGTTTTCCCGCCCTATTTGTCGCTCAGGGCAAGCAGCGGAGGATGGTCCAATATCGCAGAGCTTCCCGTGATTGTAAAGATGTAGATGTCTGGGAGGCTTTTGGAGCAGTTGATGGCCTTCTCCAGAAACTTGTGAAGGGTGGCGCACGTGGCAGTGTGAAGGGTGGCGCACATGGCAGTGCTTAAGGAACCACTACCACCCCAGGCTGCTACAGTGCCCAACGGGGGGCCTACAATGGGTGTTGCTATGTGCCGTAGGTCCAGAAGTCCACTGTCGTGGTGGTCCACAATTGTTGTTGGAGGCAGTGGTGTCAAACAAACCCTGTGAAGTAATCGCATCTTGAAATTTGCAAGCGAGCGCAAACGGATGATTATTTGTCTTGCATTGCTTGTCCCTGGTGGCATCCATTTTTCTCCCCGTTGCTGGTACCGATGATCCCTACATCACACGGTTACTTCCCATGCGTCATTGACACGTCATGAATTTGCTATGGGCATATCTTGTTTGACGCGGTGTGATTTCATGGCCTCGGACGGCGAGTTGTTGTCGATCATGGCATCTGGTTCACAGGTACTTCTCAACTCGAGCAACACGACACACAAGAGCGAAGGAGTGAAGGAGCAGAGAGACGGTCCTTCCGAGTTTTCGAAAACTGTGCGGCGGATGCGGCGTTACTTGCGCCAAGAGATGAAGAACATCGTGCGGCAACAATCATCCGCCGACCGAGAGCCTTTTGTCAATGGCACCAGCAGAGATTGTACGCAGGTGTTGAATAGTGTGTGTGTGTGTGTGTGGGTTGTCGGTTTCAGTGGTCTGCACCGCACAGGAGCATGCGTTTTAGGAATCAGGCGAACTATAAACACGGACCGTCATCTTGATCAGCAATGAAAAAAAGGAACAATGGAGAGTTTTTCCGTGGAACAAAGGATATGGGTGGTGGGCGGATACAATACGAGCAGCAGTAGCAAGCCGCCCCCACGCTCCAGGGCCGGAACCACTGCAGGTAACGCCGGTGAAGGGGCCCAGAGCCCAGGCGTTGCGCAGTGGCCGCGCCCGATCATCGAAACCACAGGGGGTGCGCACACGTGGGAGGTAAGGAACAGCAGACAAAAGACCCATTCTCCACAAGAGTAAACATAGTTTGGGAAGGTGGAAGGGACACTGTGAGAAATAGGGGCAACTCAGACAATACGCACCGTGAAGAAGTGAGCCTTTGCCCCCGAGAGTGATATGCTTTGCGTCGTCCCCACGCATTTTTTGGCCGACTTCATCCGCCCCCTCCACCGCCGTCCTCGCGCTCGAACGGCGTTGGTTAAGCCCGGCGACCCCATCTGACCATTCTTCTTCTGACTGCAAGTTTGGTGGTCAAGAATGCAAGATGACATGTTTGTGAGCCGGTTGTAGTGGGAAAGCAGAGGCTGCATTGTGCCCGTGAAGAGTGCTTCTTCCTCAGTGCTGGCAACCCACTTCTATGTTTGGTTGACATGATTTGTGGCCAATTTTGTTGTGTAGGGGCCCAAGGGCCTAGGAACAGCTTGCCTGTGATCGCGCAAGAGCGGCCCTCCCAGCAAGGGGTCCCCATCTCACAGTTGTGTCCATAGCTTCTGCGGTGCTACTACAACCTCCAGGCTCGGAACACGGACACCAGAAGCCATTCCCGGATTGCTGCATGCATTTATGGACGGGTTTTCACAGGGGTTTAAGAAAACGTGGCCAGAAGAGGATTTGGAGTTTGGACTCGAGGTTGTTTCGGAAAGCGACAATGAAGGTGAACGACACAATCTGCTGCTGCCCGCGGCTTCTGCTCCAGCAGTATGTCTGCTTGTTTCCTCTTTGCCGCCGCGCTGTATGCGCACCACCTCAGCGAGTTGTTATGTGATGAGCGCCCGAGCAAAATTCTCATTGGGCTTTGCAGCAAAGCTTTGGAGGGATGCAGAACAAAAGTCGATGAAACGAGTCGCTGCACACAACCCAACAGTTTGGTAGTCTTGTTTTGTGGTATTGTACGTTGTATTGTGCAACGTTGTGCTGTGCTGTGCTGTGCTGTGCTGTGTGGTGTGCTGTGGTGTGCTGTGTTGGGCTATGTTGTGCTGTGTTGTGCTGTGATGCCTAATGGAGATTTTCGAGAAGACATCGGCTGGAAAAGACTTGCGGAGTCATGTTAAGAATGGGAATGCTGTGGCAGCTTGTCTACACACGCCAGGAAGCCTGATTAAGCCCACCTGCCCGCTGCCCCGGTCTACACATCTGTGTTTACAGCACAAGACAACCGATGACGAAGACGGTGCGGCTGCAGACAGCCATGTGTGTGTTGGAGGGAAGGAGTATCGCCCACCGAAGTACTATGTATACAATCAACAGATCCCTGTCGAGGAGGGGGATGTCTTGGAGTTCAAAGCCGGAGGAGTTCCAGGTCCGTGATATGTCAGTCCAGGTGCCAAGGCAAGGGGATATTTGGCAGCAAGGGTTGCTTGCACCCGGGTTTCCATAAGGCAGCACAGTGCAGCACAGCACCGCACGGCACATCAGGCACAGCAAAACGTTGCACACCACACCGTGAGATAATACAAAACACCATTCAAGAGGAATATGTAGCAAATCGTTCCGACCTTCTCTGCTGTGCAGTCTTTTCCATAGCTTTCCTGCCAGAGATATTCACAAGACCTGAACTTGCACAAGCACTTGGCATGGGCACTGACCCCATGAGAACAATCCTGGGAGAATTGAGTTGCACTGGAACGGAGTCGGCTAGACCAGACCAGCCGACCCCGGACCAAGCCTACTTGGGGACATTGAGCCATGGGTCTTGGCTCTACAATGAGGGATTATTCTTTGGGTGAATTATTTTCACTGGGAGTTACGGAGATAATTAACCCCAGGACTTCAGGGCCATTCTGGGAGACCTACCCCCCTGTTTGGACCCCCATCCTGACCCTTAATGGCAGGCTCTCTGAGCCTCCGGGGAGTTAGCAGCTCAAATAAGTGTCTATGGCCGCTGGCCCCCACGATGCAGATGTGCCCCTCACAGCCATAGGCCCTCTAAGAGCTGTTTGCTGGACGATTTCTGCTGACTGACAGCATCCCCTTTCTGGCATCCTGAGGTCACCTTGGGGCCCCCTATCTCCAGGATGCCGGGACCCCAGGCCGCCACATGGCCAAAGCTCCTCAATTGGTTCAAGGACCAAGGGAACATGCTTAGTTTCCTGGGATGTGCCTTTTAGGATAGTCGAGGCACATAGTCCTTTTTTGACTTGTTCTGTCGGGTGCCGGCAGTGCAGAAATGGCGCTGCACTGCAGACAGGGCCTGTTGAAAAGCTCTTGACATGCTCTTGAGGTTCTCGAATGCGGCTCACTGATGGGGTGCTGTGTTCCGTCCAAAGGCCGGTTTCTGTCTTCTCCCCCTTGGGTTGTGGGTGAACCTTTGGCACTCTTGTGTTTTCTTGTGTTGGGGATGGTGTTCCCCATGTCCCCATCTCATTAAGGTGAATCCAATGTTCTGGCCAACCCCCCTTTGTGCCTTGATTATGCCCGCCGAATTCAGGATGTCCAAGCAGCTGGGGGGCGGGGGAGACGAGCCTTGAGCACTGTGCGCTCCGGCGGATTCTGGGACCCAGTTGTCTGCACGTGCTCCCTATGTGTGCCATTTTGAGTGTGTAATGGCACCAAGGATAAATCCAGAAACAATGCAGTAGAAGTGCCACCCCCCCCCCCCCGATTTCATTCCCTCGATGCACAGATGTGATTGGGGATTGGCCAGTGCAACGGGACATCAATGCTTTCGTGAATCACAAAGGAGGCCGGCTGTTTTTTGGAGTTACGCATCAAGGCTCTGTCAGGGGTCTGTATTTGGACAGCGATCGCCGATTGAGAATCCGCAGCCTGTTTGCTGACATCCTTTGCAAGATGTATCCGAAGGTATGGGGATTCGCAAATTATGGGATGTAGCAAGCAAGCGGTGTTGTGTTGTGTGGTGGTGTGGTGTGGTGTGGTGTGGTGTGGTGTGGTGTGATGTGGTGTGGTGTGGCGTGGCATGGCATGGCGTGGCGTGGTGTGGTGTTGTGTGGTGTGCTGAAGGCGCTGTTACCAATAGTCAATGGCCGGGACGTTTTGCACATTGGAAAATGCAAAATGGGTGGGCCTTGAACCTTATCCCTAAAACTGACCGTAAGCCCTGTCTGCTGGGTGCCCATGGCTCTGCCACGGGCAGGCGGCTGCGGGTCTACTGCAGGCCCCCTGGTCTCGGTGTCAGCTGTTTGCTTGGGGTCAACTGTTGGGTCCACTTTGGGAGGAGAGCTTGTGCACGTTGCCTGGGCCTTGCTGCCTTCGTGGTTACCCCTGCACAGTGCCCCCCCTGCGCCTTGGCGCCATTGCGCTTCGCTGCCACACTGCAGGGGGCAGTGGGCAGTGAAACTCTGGCAGCACACTGCCACACTGCAGGAGGCAGTGGGTAGTGAAGCTCTTGCGGCAAACTGCCACGCTGCAAGGGACAGTGGGCAGTGGAACTCATGTTGTACAGTGCCACACTTCATCGAGCAGTGGGCAGTAGAGTTCCTGCTGCACACAGCCACACTGCAGGTGGCAGGTAGCATTGGATCCCCTGCGGTGCACTGCCAGGCTGCAGCGGGGACCGGAACTCCTTTGGTACAGTGCCTCACTACACGGGGCAGTAGGCAGTGGAACTGCTACGGTACACCGCTGCACCGCACGGGGCAGCGTGCAGTTGAACCCCTATAGTGTAGCGGTGTACTGAAGGAGGCCCACTGCCCACTGCCCCTGCAATGCTGCAGTGTTTAGAAGGGTACTCACTGCCCATTGCCCCCTACAGTGGGGCCGTATACGAAAGGAGACACCCACTGCCCACTGCTCACTGCCCCAAGCAATGTGGCGGTGTACTAAAGGAGGTCCACAGCCCACTACCCCCCGCAATGCAACAATGTACTGAAGGATACCCACTGCCCACTGCCCCCTGCGGTGCAGTAGTGGTGTACTGAATGGAGCCCACGAGCCACAAACCCATGCAGCGTGGTAGTCTGTTGAAGGAGGCCCACTGGCCACTCCCCATGCAGCGCGGTGGTGTAGTGAAGGATACCCAGAGCCCACTGCCCCTTGCAGCGCGGCGGTGTACTGCAAGAGGCACATTGCCCACTACCCAGTGCAGTGTGGCAGTGTTTGGAAGGCAACTCCCTGCCCACTGCCCCCTTTGAGTACAATAGTGGGCTGAAGAGGACCCACTGCCCACTACACCCCCCGTTGTGCTCTGCGTTGCAATTTTTTTTTTTTTGGAGGAAGCCACCGCCCACTGCCCTTTTGCAATGCGGCAGTGTTTTGAAGGATACTCACTGCCCCCTGCCCCCTGCATTGCGGCAGTGTACTAAAGGAGACCCACTGCCCGCTACCCCTGCAGTGCAGTAGTGTACCGTGGGAGTTCCATTGCCCACTGCCCCGTGCAGTGCAACAGTGTTCCGCGGGATTTCCCTTGCCCCTGCCCCCTGCAGTGTGGTAGTGTGTACTGCCACGCTATAGGGGGCATGTAGGGGGCAGTGGGCGATGAGTATCCCTCTAAACACTATCAGACTTCAGGGGGCATTTGGAAATGGGCCTCCTCCATTACATTGCCACACTAAAGGGCAGTCAGCAATGGGCATCAAGCGGTACACCGTTGCATTACAGGGGATAGTGGGCAGTGGGCCTCCTTCCGTACACCACTACACTGAAGGAGGCAATGGGCACACGGTCTCCCTCAGTACACCGCCGCAATGTAGGGGGCAGCGGGTCGTTGGTCCCCCTTCGTACACTGCCGCAATGCAAGGGGCAGTGGGCTGCGGGCCTCCTTCAGTACACCGTTGCACAGCAGGTGCAGTGGGCAGTGGGCCTCCTTCAGTTCACTGCCGCATTGCAAGGGGTAGTGGGCCTCCTTTAGTACGCGGCTGTGGTAGTGGGCCGTGGGTATCCATGAGTACAGCGCCGCACTGCAGGGGGTAGTGGACCATGCATTTGTTTCAGTACGTTGCTGCAATGCAGGGGGTTGTGGGCCTTCTTTAGTACACCATTGCACTGCATCGGGTAGTGGGCAAGTCCTTCTGTACTCTGCCACACCGTGGGGGGGTAGTAGGTAGAGAAACTCTTGGGGCACAATGCCACACTGCAAGGGACGGTCAGCAGTGGAATTTGTGCTGTCTAGTGCCACAATTCATCGAGCAGTGCGCAGTAGAGGTCCTATTGCACACAGCCACGGTGTAAGTGGCAGGGGACATTGGAGCTCTAGCAGTACACTGCAAGGCCGCCGCAGGCAATGGAACTCTTTCTGTACACTGCCTTAGTGCACAGGGCAGTGGGCAGTGGAACACCGGCTGCACAGTACCACACTGCATGAGGCAAGGGGCAATGGAAGTCCCGCGGTACACCGTTGCACTTCACGGGGCAGTGGGTAGTGGGACTCCCATGGTACAGTGCCGCATTGCAGAGGTAGCGGGCATTGGATCTCTTGCGGCACACAGCTGCCCCACAAGGCGCTGTGGGCAATCGGTTATCCTGCAGTACACTGCTACACTGCTGCACTGGAGGGGGCACTAGGCAGCATGTCTCCTTCAGCACACTGCCGCAGTGCAGTGGACGGCGGGTAGTGGGCTTTATTTAGTACACCACCACACCGTAGGGGGTAGCAAGCATCGGGTCTCCTTTAGTCTACTGCCGCACTCTAGGGCTAGCGAGGAGTGGGTCTCCTTCAACACATCGCCGCAATGCAAGGGGCGGTGGGTAGTGAGTCTCCTTCAAAAGATTGCCGCACCACACTAGGCAATGGGCAGCAGGTCTCCTTTTGTACATTGCTGCATGCACTACAAGGGTGCAGTGGGCGGTCGGCTTCCTTCAGAACATAGCCGCACTGCAAGGGGCAGTTGGCAGTGGGCAGTGGGTTCTCTTCAAGTCACTAATGTACTCTTAGGGGCAATAGTCAGTGAGTAGCCTTCCAAACACTGCTACACTGTAGGGGGAGGCGCGGCAGGAAACACAATGCAATGTGCCGCGGAGTGCAAAGGAGCACCCGCGCAAGCCCCCGCCAACCCCATCGATTGAGCCGGAAAAATCCCTCCGCTCTCACCCTCCCACATTAGAAGTGAAGTTTGCCCAGATGAAATTCGTGGGTGCGGACGGAGAGTACTTCCCCATGGACCCATGGACGAGTGCAAGCTGGAAGTGTTGCAGTAGGCGACAGAGCTACACTAAAGTAGAGAGATACCCATGGATAGTTGTTGGCTGTGTGGGCTAGCCTCCAGGTACCGTACAACGATGCGTGACCGCCCCAACCTCAGCAGTGTTATCGGTCAAGCACCCGGCTAGACCCTGCAGGGCCATGGGCCCTCCAAAAGCCCCGAAGACCCCCCCCTCCCCGCCCCCAATGATGCTTGTGGCCAACAGTTAGTCGTCTCTCTTTGAGGTATCTTGCCGAAGGCAATAGAATTTCAAACCTTGCCTACTAATTTTGCCAGCAGCATGGGTAGCTGAAGTGCCTTTGCCTTCTTTAGCTGTCTAGCTACATGTGTGGTGTGTTGTTTTCCATGGTTGTGTTGCATGGTGCTATTTTGGCACAGATCCGAAAAGCTGCTTTGAAGCAGAGGGTCCCTCCACAGTTTGGTTTTTCTTCACAAGTGGGGCCCTGCTTGTAGTGCTGTTCCCCACAGCAAAATGATCCTTTGGCTAATACCCTTCTTCCGCTCCGGGCGTCTCACAACCAACATTTTTGCCATCTTTCAGGTTGTTTGTTTGGGTGTTTGTGCAAAAATGTGTGGTGTACAGGACCATTTGCCCGTTGTCTTGAAGTGAGTGGGATGTCGGCACTGCCAATGCCCTTGGATTGTGTGGTGTTGTTGGTGGGTTGTTGTGCTGTGTTGTGTGGGTGATGTATTGTGTGTTGCTTTCTTTGGTATGTTCTCATGTGCCGCATTATGTGGTCTTGTGTTGTAGCATCCTGTATTGTCATGCCGTGTTGTGTTGTGGTGTGCTCTGTTGTGTTGTGTTGTGTGTTGTGTTATGTGACGTTGTGTTGTGTTGTGTTGTGTTGTGTTGTGTTGTGTTGTGTTGTGTTGTGTTGTGTTGTGTTGTGTTGTGTTGTGTACACAGACATCGCCACGGCGGTCGTCGCCCAGGCCGCTGGCAACTCGCCCCACCGACAGGGGTGCGTCGTCGCGCTCCGGGGGTGGTTTTTTGTAGCGGTGCGCCGCATCATCATATGTGTTGGGGTTGCCATACACCCGGCCCTAGGGGTTCCCACTATCCCCTCTAGGGGGCGGGGGGCGCCGGTGAACGGGTTCCGGGGGTCTCCTTGGCGCCTCGGTGGGCGCACGGGAGCGGCGATCGTCCCGGGGTTCTGCCAAGTGGAGTGGCACTGCTTGGGGTGCTGCGGCGTGCCCTCCGACCGCCGTTGCGCTGGGTTCAGGCCTAGCGGCCTGGTGCGCCGGCTGTGTGGCCACCTTGGGGGGCGCAGGGTGCTCCGAGCGGCGGTCCAGGCCTGCCACATGGCCTCGCAGGTAGGCTAGCTCTAGGTCCCGCTGATCAGGCGGCGGCGCTACCGGCAGCGGCAAGGGCGGTGGGGGCGGCGGGGGCAACCCATAACGCGGCTCACTTAAGTAGTAGGCCGGGTAGGCTGGCTGCGAGTGAATCTCGAGCAGCGGCTGATGAGGCGTATAGGGGTTGTGGGTATAGCGGGGCACTGTCCCAGAGTAGCTAGGGGACCCCGCAGGGTGCGGCACTAGAGGGCCTCGTGGCAGGGGAGGGCACTGCGCATAGGGGGTGGTGGGGGCGGTGAGGAACATGTTGTGTCGCTGCATGGGCTGCACAATGAGAGCGGGCAGGGGTAGTGGGCCCCTCATTCATGGGCACCGCGTTCCCTGAAACCAGCCGCCAAGTGCAGGGGCGTCGGGTCGTTCTCTAGCACTCGCGGGGGTGGCCTTCGGCGACCGACCTTAAGGGTCTACGCGGCGGCATACTTATTGCGGCATGGCCCTATGCACGGCACGGCCCGGCCTAGGGAGCGTCTACGGGGGGATAGCACCCCCCAATTGTACTGGCCCACCGGCAGGGGGGACAGGGAGTCCTACCTAGGCGGTGGTCACTGCCTAAGGAGCGCCTACGGGGGGTAGCAGCCCCCAAACGGCGCGGGTCCACCTGCCGGGAGGACGGAGAGTCCTGCCTAGCCGGTGGTCGCTGCCTAAGGAGCGCCCACGGGGGATAGTAGCCCCCAACCCCAACGGAGCGGGCCCATCGGATGTGGGATGGGGAACCCTGCCCATGCAGTGGCTCCTGCCTAAAGAGCGCCTACGGGCGATTGGAGTCCCCAGCGGTGCCAGCCCAGCGGCTAGGGGGACGGGGAGTCCCGCCCAGGCGGCGGGCGCTGCCTAAGGAGCACCTACGGGGGATAGCAACCCCAAATGGCGTGGGCCCATCGGTCGGGGGGGCAGGGAGTCTTGCCCAGGCGGTGGTCGCTGCGTGAGGAGCACCTACGGGGGACAACAGCCCCCAACGGCGCGGGCCCACCGGCTGGGGGGCGGGGAGTCTTGCCCAAGCGGTGGTCGCCGCCAAAAGAGCGCTTGTGGGGGACGGCGGCCCCCATCGGCGCGGGCCCACTGGCCGCCGGGGCTTGACTCCCAAACAGTACAGAACTTAGGGCCCCCTAGGGCACTTTAAGCCTGTGGGGATGCGAAGAGGCGTGGCCGCCAGCACTTGCGTCGGGCCCTCCATACTCAGGTGAATTAGGTTCGCCTCATCGCGGCCGGTTGAGTCCGGCTCTGGGGGGCGCACTTAACTAGACCCGGGGGAGGCCCTTAAGCCCTTTAAGCGTTAAATACGGCAGTAAGGCGGCTGCCGTTGGTGGATTGGGGGCCGTTACCCCTCCCGGACGCCTTCTTTGGTGTAGGCGGGCTGGGGGGCCTTTATACCTTACCCATACTCAAAGGATATTTGTTACCTTTACCGGGGTGTCCAACCGGACGGGTGCCCACAGGGGCCGCCCACAAATAAAACAATACTCAACACTAATCTATGTTTATTCAATTCAATCCAAAACTTGCATGGCCAAGAGCGCGCAAGGGCAGCGTGGCCTCGAACCGCTCCGCCAGCGGGGCCACGCCGCCCACTCTGGGGGGTTGCGGGGACCCCTTCCCGTTCTCTGGAGGGTTCCGCCCGGCATAGGGCACGATCCACAAGTATGGGAGGGTTCCGCCCAGCATGGGGCACCACCCACAGGTGTTGGCACAGCGGGGGGGGCGGGCCATCCCACCGCTCCCTCTTGCTCTGCGGGTCCCTGCACTCTCCCCACGACCCGCTCCCCCTCGGCCCCCCTGTCCCGCTACCCTCTGGCAAACCTGGCCGCGGGGGGCCCCCATGCCACTGGCCGGCCACCTCGAGGGGCAATGGGGACGGGCGGGCGTAGGGAGGCAGGCCCTTCTCCCGGCCTCTGGTGGTGTTGCTCCTGCAGGGGGTGCAAGGAGGAGGGGAGTGAAGGGGGGGGCGCGCCAGGACGGCGGCGGGAGTGTAGCTGTACATGAGGAGGGGCGCACAGGTCTCACTGGGCCGCCCCATCGCCTCCTCTCCCCCACATAGGCCTCGTTCCCCTCCCCCCCCCCTCCTCCCCACAGTCTTCTCCCCACTATGCCCCCTGTCCCTCCATCCCTGGCACACCTGGCCGCGGCGTTGCTGGCGAAGCCCCGCTGTAGGGGGGCCTCCACGCCGTCGGCCACTCCTTCTGTGGGGACAGGGGTGCAGGTGGGAATGGGAAGGGGGCAGTGGGGCGCGCACGGGGGCGGTGGCGGGGGGAGCAGAAGCACTCAGCGCGGGGGAGGCGCGTGTCAGGGCTCTGCCAAGGGCTCTATGCGCGGGGCGGGCGCGCTGGGGGAGAGGATGGGGAGGCTGCCAGCCGTCCTCACTAGGGGTCGCTGGCCGTTCCCGAAGCCTAGGGGGCCGCGGGCTCCCTGGGGGTAGTGTTTGGCACTGGGGCGTGCGCACACCCGACACTGTTAGGACACCGCCGCTAGGGCAGTGCCCGGGCCCTGTCGTGCAGGGCTTCACACCCGGCACCCAGCCCATGAGTAGGAACTGGGGAGTACTCAGGTTGTGTTGTGTTGTGTTGTGTGGTGCAGTGTGGTGCGGTATACCATATTCGATGGTGCCGTGCTGTGCCGTGCTGTGATGTACGTTGTATGCTGTGGTTTGTGCAGCAGTGTGCTGTGCCGTCTTTTGTGGTGCTGTGCTGTGTTGTGCTGTGCTGTGCTGTGCTGTGCTGTGCTGTGCTGTGCTGTGTATTGTTACTGTGCTATGCCATGCATTGGTCGAGGGATGGTCTATTGAAAATGCCCGGAGTTGTGTGCACCCTACCACGTACCACCAGGTGGATCTGGTGGATCTGGAACCCAGCATTGAATTTACGCCCGTCATCGGCGGCCCTGGCAATCCAAGCGATCCGAAACAGTGTGTTGCGTTTAACTTGATTCGCTGCCGCTTGAAAAAGGTTGAGGGCATTTTCCATGTCCAGACAGTGTCTGTTCAAGGCAAGCCTACAGCAGGAAATCTGTGCAGCAATCTCCAGCTGCTGAGGATGCAAGCAAAGAGGAGAATCATTTATTAGATAAGGCAATGACACATCCGCTCTACTTTGGCTCTTCTCCGTTTCTCTTTCATTTTCCTCGCTTTTCTTGGATACCCGTGATTCAGACGGAATGAATTCATGATTCCATTGTTGGAGCCTGGAGTGACAACAGTTGGATGCCACCACCTGATGACTGCAGGTGAGCGAAAGAGAAAGGGGTGGTCAGCGGCAGGCAGACCGAGCAGCAGCTTCATAGGAGGTGGTAGCCAGCCATCAGAACACCGTCATCCTCCCACCATTGCCAACCAGCAGTATCCAGGGTCCTGACAGATACAGCCAACATTACGGACTACATCTGATGTGACTGCCCAAATACCATGAGGAGTCTGACTCATGTCCAGATGTCAAAAAGGGCAAACCTGAATGGCCAGACGACACCGAAACTGGACTGGCTGGCAGAACCTCCAGACACAGATCGGAGTGTTGATGGTCTAGAAGGGGGTTGGATCCGCCCCCCACCGTCCCCTCTTAAGGGAATCATAGCTGGAGATGACCTCCTTGTGCCTGACACTATTCCTCGGAACTATGCAATGGCGCACGAATGCGCATACATGGACAGCACATGAAGGGCACTTGAACTGTAAATGATGAGGGTCGTGCTGGCAGACGCAGTTGAAGCCACGTGCAGTGAGGCAAACCTGACCCCCTTAGGAGCCCTCCCCGTGACAAACACCCCCCTCTCTTGCTTTAGGAGGACCCTTCATGCGGTTGCCCGAATTTCATGTTGGTCTTTTTTCATTTGTGGTGAGTGTTCAACAGTTATTTACCCCATATTTTTGCAATCAAAGTGCTCAGAATTCAATGGGGAATTCAAATGTGCCGAAAAAACAAAAAACTCTTTGATGGCCTGCCAACTCCCCCCCCCCCCTCCCTCTTACGCCATGGCCCTGGGCTCTGATCCTGGACTTGATGCATTTCGGACTCTGAAAGAATCCTTTTGTGTCCGTGTTCCTGAGGCTGACGGTGCTGACCTGTTTTCTTCAAGTGGTCCTGCCAAATATACCATTCTGCTCACCCTTCCGATGATTTTCACATGGCGTTTGTTTTCTGCCAATATCCCTGTCCAGTCCACTTCGTCTTTACCACTGTCGCTGCTCATTGCTTTTTTCTTCATTCTGCTATTTGCTGGAGGTGGACCACACCCATCTGTGGTGGCATGTGGATGGCGAGAAACGTTGATTGCTCAAGCACCGCGAGGACCTTTAGGGGTGGATTTCATGTGGTGAAGTGATGGTGTAAAGCGTAAGTCGCTTATTTTTTTTTTTGGGCGTAAGTCGCGTTTTTTTTTTTTTTGGCGTAAGTCGCGTGTGGGGAAAAAAAACTGAAAAATGTATGATACGCGACTTACGCTTTTTTTGCGACGCGACCTACACCAAAAAAAAAAAGTTACGCGACTTACGCTTTTTTTTTATATAAAAAAGCGACTTACGCCAAAAAAAAAAAGTTTACGCGACTTACGTCAAAAAAAAAAAGTTACGCGACTTACGCCAAAAAATAAAATAAAAAAGCGACTTACGCTCATTTCCACAATCGAGTTACGCTTCTGATTTTGCCCCCCGCTCTGAAGCGCTGGGGATCCCCGATACGGCAGGGGTGAGGTAGCCACTTTGCCCACTTGTGGGCCACTTCTGATTCTGCCCCCCGCTCTGAAGCGGTGGGGATCCCCGATACGGCAGGGGTGAGGTAGCCATTTTCCCCACTTGTGGGCCCCTTCTGATTCTGCCCCCCGCTCTGACGCGGTGGGGATCCCCGATACGGCAGGGGTGAGGTAGCCATTTTGCCCACTTGTGGGCCACTTCTGATTCTGCCCCCCGCTCTGAAGCGGTGGGGATCCCTGATACGGCAGGGGTGAGGTAGCCACTTTGCCCACTTGTGGGCCACTTCTGATTCTGCCCCCCGCTCTGACGCGGTGGGGATCCCCGATACGGCAGGGGTGAGGTAGCCATTTTGCCCACCGAAGGGCAAATTGCATTTTTTGTTCGCGGTCATGATTCCGCCATGTGCCGCACGTTATTTCCGCCGCCATTCGGCGATGAGTATAAAAACCACCCTTCACGCCACGGCTCCATTGCTTTACCCGTGCCGGAGGTACCCAAAATGTCCGTGGGGGCTATATGCTTCACCTCCTCCGGTAGCAATGGCGGTTGTTGGGTGGTTCTTGTGTTTCCCCGCCTTTTTTTTGGAAAAATGGGTTTTTTTTTCCCATACGCGACTTACGCCAAAAAAAAAAAGTTTACGCGACTTACACCAAAAAAAAATTTCCGTCGAAAAAAAAAACGCGACTTACGCCAAAAAAAAAAAAGTTTACGCGAATTACGCCAAAAAAAAAAAAGTTACGCGACTTACGCCAAAAAAAAAATAAAAAAGCGACTTACGCTTATTTCCACAATCGAGTTACGCTTTCCTCGAAGTGATGGGTCAGGGGCGCATCGACTGCCAAGTTTCGGACACAGGGCTGGTTTTGCCAAAGTGGGGGGTTTTCCCCGAGGGCTGATTTTGGGTGTTTTTTTGGCAATTTGCCACTTTTCAACCCCCCCCCCCCTTTTTTTCAAACCCCCCAAGTTACCAACCCCCCCGTGCATGGTCTCTTTGCAGAGGCCAAATTACGCAAAGCATATTGCAAGTGTGCTACCGAGGGCTGTGAACTATGCCATTTCTGGCTTCACACGCTCTCATTTTCGCAGCCCACAACAGGGGGTGTGGGCAACTTGAGGCACCCATATTTTCTTGGGTGAGGGCCTAGAGTGGAGGGACCCATTCCTCAAGTGGACCCCTTAAGCCACCGTGTCCTTGCCGATGTAAAATCATTGCACCGTGTGGCCTTTGTCCGCATTTTCTGCGAAATTTTTCTCAAGCATAAGAAACCCCCCCTTTTTTGCAAGGGCCCAATTTTAAGGTGCATTTTTTAACCCCCCCCCTTTTTTCAGACCCCCTGAAACTTGATGAAAGAGCCCCCATGTCCGCAATTTGAGAATCGATGCGCCCCTGTGATGGGTGTTAGATCCGTAACACCATACCCCGCTCTCCGGGGAAACTGTGCTGCAAAGTCACGCTCCCTGTGTTGCAGACCGGGGGTTATTCTTGACTTGGGATGCACCCAACAGCAGCAGCAAGTGGCCCGCCGGATGCTAATTATGGGGAGGGGAACCGGATCGGAAGGATGACGGGCATGTCCCGGCTGGACCATGCCCTGCTTTTATGTTCATTCTGACCTCGGACTATAAAGCTTGCATGGTGGTTTGTCCACAGCTCTGCTTGTTGACTAACGCAGCCCGGGCAGGAAGCCCCTCCTCTCTGGTGCGTGTCTGCGTCCCTTTCTTCGGCGTCATTGAATTCTTGGTGCCCTTGGTACATCATTCAGACACGTGTGGATCATTCATCATATTTGTGTGGGTTCACTTACGCAGTAGGTATGTGCCACTGATTCCTCATCATCCAGCTCTGATTTTAGCCCTGGTTTCATGTCCCGATCGCAGCTGACCCCAAATGCAGCTGTGCTGGTCAAGATGCCAATTCCAAGTAACCACTTCAACCCGTGGGCAAACTGTTGGTGTTGCACATTCAGTTGAGGGAAACCTGGCCTGACTGACGAATAAGAACTTTGTCCCTCACTATTGCACTATCTCACTATTGCAGAACCAAGAATTTCCAGTTTTATCTAGGCCGACCACCACACGAGGATTATATAGGCTGACAACCAGGAGGAGGGGTGCTGGCCAGACTTCCCCCTCCCTTCATTCCTGTGAGCTTAGAAGCCCGGTCGACCCTAAGGCATTTTCATTCTCTTCTGATGACGCAATGTGGATGAGGGGTGTCCCAAGCTGAAGTTCATTGGGTAGCCTTTGGTCTGACGAAAAAAGGAAAATGCCCCTCGTGGATTTTTGTGCATGGACGGGCCAGTGCTCCTGCTTGTGCTCATGCGCCTGCTCCTTCCTGTCTGTCCCTCAGTTGTGTATGCGAGATGTATATCAAGCAGGACAGCCATTTGGAGGAAGTTGGGGTCTACTTTACGGATGCGTCCTGCACATGCGCTTACCAGAGGGCAAGTGCCAGCTGTTGGCCCATCACGCCTGACCTGATGCAGAGGCGAATCCTGTTTGCGAACGAGGTTCGCCAACGAAAAGGTTTGCGTGACATGCACTGTCAATGTTTGCTGCTCTTGCTAGTGGTTGTGCAGTATAGCGATGCAGATGCGCAGATGTATGCCACGTGCGGAGGACTGGGCGGCTGCAAGTGCAAAGGCGAAGCGGCAGTTGCTGCAAGAGAGGGGGGGGGAGGGGGGGCAGTTGAGCAAACAAATGCGGTTCACAGGCGTGTGCCACAACACGCCTCTTAGAGAGGCCAGTGGAATGCAATGCTGAAGTAGGTGACTGTGACTGTGACTGTGAAAGCGGGTATTAGTTCAAGTCAAGGGTTGGAATAGGCCTGCAGAAGGATTATGAGGCTTGGAATGGTGCTGCAATAGGGTTGGAGTTGCAGAGGGTTGGGATATGGCTTAAAGCGGCACTGTGCATTGGACCGCATTTCTGTAAAGCCGTTGACCCGTTGCTGCAAAATTTTGGTCTTTACAGTGAGAAGGTTGGGTTACGGTTGGGGAGTCCCACGGAATTACGTGGAATCTACGTGCGATTTCGCAGCTGAAAACGCTTTCATGAAGAGTGTTTTTTTTTGTTGTTCAGCTTGACGTAGGTGCATCTGCATCCCTGTCACACCCACGTGCGACGGCATCGCGCACCCGCTACTGGGCGGGCAGAATCCGATCGTGTCCGAAATCAAGGACGGCGAAGGTGAGTGGGAAATGGCAGAGGATCGCAGAAACGGGTGGAGTGTGAGGGAAGGGAGGGGAATCGACGGAAACAATGGAAAAGGGAGGAAACAGGTGGAGTGGGATGGGCAGGCACTGGTTTCCCGCTCCCTGGGCAGAGCTGTCGTTGCAGCACTCTTGAGCACTCGGGTCTCTCTCATGGCCTCCGCTCTCTGTCCAAGCAGCAGAACCGGATTCGAACTCGGCTGCACCTGAGCCTGAGCCGATTGCTCTACCGCTGCACTACCCAGTCCCGTCTCAGGAGAATGGGGAGTTTAGCAATGGAAGCAACTGCATCCAACGCATTGACTCCGTTTTCCTCTGCGCCCCACCCCCCCCATCCCTCCCCTCCACGGTTTCCTCATTTTTTCGGTGCATGTTAGCATGGGAATCCGGTTTACGCTAAGCTCATTTCCTACACCCCCCCCCCCCCCCGGCCCAGCGGGGCGACTGAACCAGAACATATGGTTTGCTGCAAATGTTGAGACCCTGGCAGTTTGAGCATTATTTAAGTGAGATCATGGCCCCCGCTTTCAAAATAGTGCGGCTCGGTCAAGCTCGGGGGATCCCGCCACAGCAGGGGTTATGTAGCCACAAGGCCTACTACTGCCCTCTCGTGCTGGGCTTGTACGGGACAAATGGTCGGTATGTACTTGGGGATAGCACACCACCCTGACTCTTGATGGACTTGGTGGTATAGCATCATCCTCTGAACCGCCGCATGTGGGGAATGTCCTTGGTCTCTTCCCGGACATGGGCAGTGATGCAGTGCATGGGTCCATCTTTATCTACTTTCTGTTGCAAAAGGGTCTTATCCCTTTCTTTTCTTTGAGCGAAAAAGAAAGGGTCCAGGGGAACGCTAGTGCCGAGATCTCGAGGGTTTGCATTGCACAGAGTCACAGGCAGTGGGCCCTTGTTGGCACAAGACCGTAAGCGGACAATGTACGGACACAGAGTGCTGCATAGTGCAGAGCAGGGAGTGCGCGGAATCGATGATCCTCGTGATTGGATCTCCCTTGGATGTCTGGAAGGCCTCACTTAGAGGAGAAACGTCCATAACAGAGTCAAAACCAATGATCCGGGATGTTAGCATGGCACATGCCATGGAGCGTCAGTATGTCTGTCGCTATGGCTGCGGGATACTTGTACTGGGTTATCCTTGACTGGGCGATCTGAATATGTGTGTGTGTGTGTGTGTATGTAGGTGTGTGTGTGTGTGTGTGTGTGTGTGTGTGTGTGTGTGTGTGTGTGTGTGTGTGTGTGTGTGTGTGTGTGTGGTGGTCGGATAACACTATGCGCGCCGTGTACAGCGTTGGCCACAATCTCCCATGCTCTCGTGGTGCCGCCACAGCAAAACTGGTGCACTGGCTTGCAAACAGGGCTGTCTGGGAAGGTGACAGATACACTGACAGGGAAATTCCAGAGGAATTTCAGCCAGAGGGATACACGCCAACCTGGTGCACGGACATCGCCCTCCTACGTAAAATGGCCACTGTTCCCTGAGCCCGATGCTGTACACCCCTCCCTCGCTCTCTCCCGCCGCCCCCCCCACCACTCTCGGCCCTGAATTGCCTCACCGCCCCCACCCCTGTCTGCTGGGCCCCGGGACGTCAGGTCTGTCGGGAATCAACCGCGGTCGGTATCCCCCCGTCCCCGGTGACATGCAGTGTGTAGGGCCGAACCCCCGTGACCGTCCACAATTTTCTCTATACAATTTTTGCACCAATACGGGTAAGAGGCATGGACGGTCTAGTGGTATGCGCCATGGCTGGCGCTCGTCGTGGTCGGGGGTTCGAACCCCGGTTCGTCTGTCCGTCCAGGGGCCCGTCGGTGAGGCCCCCGCCACCGCCCCCTTCAGCATCCCGCTCCACCATTGGTACCGCCGGTGCGTCGGGTGGCGTGTCTCCTCCATCTTTTTCCTGCCCCCTACCCCAGCCCCTGGCCCCCTGGCACACACAAAAACGAGGCACCAGGCACGGCACACCTGCAGCAGCGCGCCCCGTCACTGCTACCGCCGTCCGCCGGGTGGCGCATGTCCTCCTCATAGTCCTCTTCCGCTTGCCTGCGGAAGAGGACTCAAACTCGGGTCTTCAGGGCAGCAGCCGGCTGCACAGCCGCTGCACCACGCTGCCCAAACCCCGGCCAGGCTCCGGCCTCTCCATCCCTCCTGCCTCCTCTGCCCTGAATGTTTCTCTGTGTGTGTGTGGCTGGGTGGTGGCACCCAGCACACGATAAATCTAGGCGAAGGCGACAGTGGTACACGAGCTCCTCCGAGGGCGGTTTTTGTGGTCTGTTGCGCGGTGCAGGACTGAACGCGGGAAGTGGTGAGGTACCCTGTCTAGAACTGCAATTGCTCATTCTCTACCAACAGACCGAAAGACGTCTAGGACAGCTCTGTTCCTGAGGAGTTTTCTTTCAACCGCTTTTCTTGCTTTGTTCTTGTCTCGCGGTTCCCAACATGTGTGTGTGTGTGTGTGTGTGTGTGTGTGTGTGTGTGTGGTGAGAGGGGGGGGGGCACAGGGCCCAGGTACCGGGGGCATCGGACCAGAGGTCTCCTGCCAATGCCCTGAGCAAAAAACATCCCCAACAGTATGTCTGAAACGGAACACAGAGGGATGGCCTGGGCAGCGTCACATGACCCTGCTGGGCCATGCAGCGGGCATCTACCGAGTTGCAGATCCTCCTCCTCCTCCTCCTTTTCGCCCACGGTTGTCACAGGGCTGCCGCTACTGCAGCTGCCATCGTGGATGACACGCCCCAAGGCCCCAGCTCCATCTCCTGCAGTATCTGCAGCAGCGGGTGCAGCAGAGGCCTGCTCCCCCTGGACCCTCGCCCCCACAGCACCGGCGGCAGCCCCCGCTCCCACTACCGGCACAGTGGTCATGAGCGCTGCACCCCTGGACCCGCACCGATACCCCGCCGCATCTGCGCTGCCGGCCTCCTCCGCCACCTCCGCGGCTGCGGCGAGCAAACAGATTGCGGACCCTCCCCTGGTGACACATCCGGTGGCAGAAAAGCGGTCCCCAGAACGCACGGCCAAAGCGCCACGCCACAATGCTGGTCCAGTCCCCCGGCAGCGGAATGCTCGTGCCGCTTCCAGAGCCACGGCGCATGACCGGACCTCGGCGCCACCGCACGTTCAGCAGCGCTGCTCCGATCAGGGGCTGCCGAGCGGCGCATCTCCGCACCTGCAACAGAGCCATCATTCAGTCGCTTTGGCACCGCAAAGGTGAAGCAGCCGATCCTCAGACTTGTGCGTGTGACTGCCTGACCCACCTTCTCCTTCGCATGTTGCCCAGTACCCGTGGTGCAGTCCCCATATTATTGTGTGGGTCGCTTGACGTCCAAGGCCCAGCGGTGTTCCAGTCAGGACTTTGCATTAAGTCTGCAGTGCCATTTGGATGGTGCGTGTTTCGTTGGTTGGTCTCATGATACCGGGGGGGGGGGGGGGGGGCAGCGCGTCCAACGAAGGCACTCGGTGTTTCTCCGTCTGTTCCTCTGTCACTTGCGCCTCCCAGGGCCGAGAGGGCTGGGGCGGGGGTCCTTGGCTCTGCAGCTAGCCCCAAGGCACACGAGCGTGCTGGACCGCAATAGCCCTCCTTGGTATGACCCTTCACATCAGTGCCCAGGACCTTAATAGGCATGTGCCCTCCTTAATATGGGTTTCCCACCTGGAAGCTTTGCAAGCGCCTACACTATCGCTTCCACCTCTCCCTCCTCACTTCTGTGATTAGGTGCAATGATCTACGTTGTGATCTCACAATCTGCCACCATCATTCAGATTTCAATGCACTGCAGCAGCTATATTTGGAAACTTCTTTGTGCCTGATGCAGTCCTGCTCTGTGTCCCCGTCGGTAGTCCATTCTTGAGGTTGCCCGATGCAGAGACTGCTAACAAGGATGCTGGCTGCAGTGTTGCAGTGCCAAATCCACAATTGCCTGTGCTGATGCTTGCGCTTGTGGCAATCTGCAAGAAATGGGTGGTGGAGCACATCGCTGCACCCGAATGCTTACCAAGCCCCTACTATTGCCACAGTGTTGTGAGGAAGCTTCTGACGGTACTGTTGTATGTGTCTCAAACTACAGGTGTCATTGTGTTTTGGGCTGTGGTGGTGAACCGGAGAGACTGCAAAAATATGCCTCACACATCCCCCCCAAAAGGTGGAACACATTGTACACAAAACTTCCGTACAGGATTTGTTCAACAGAAGGTTGCCCTTGTAGCAAAACATTAACAACATGCCACGTGCATGTCACACGTGGCATTGATGGTACATGTCTCAATTGTGCTCAGCCCACCTTTGAACTTGCCCCAAGATTCGTTGAGGCATCACGCACTACACGGAGCAAAGGGCAAGAATTGGGTTTCTTGGGTTTTGGTGTTGGTTGCTTAGAACTCTTGTTAAAGTGTGCCAGTTAGACCCTGACACACACCGCCATGGATGTCGCTCTTTTCAATTGACTTGGTTTGAAAGCAACTGTCCCTCGTTTTCCAATGAATGGCCTGGTATCATCTTTGCATCCATTGGAACTTCCCTTCCCAGCATTCTTGTGGAATTCTTCTAAGAGTGCAGATGGGTGTTGGTATTCCATGGCATTGCAGCCACAATGCCTCTTGGCATGTTTGGCTGGACAAAGTTGTCGCTACGTACCAGCCCAACGTAGGGCATCAGATTTGGGCCGTATTAAAAAAAAAGAATTCAAATTCATTGGCTGAATTTGCAAATCAAATTCCAATTCAGGGGTTCACATTACAACAGGGCCCCAAGGAAAGTGCCAGCAAACTCTTGGCGAATTCAGGGGGAATTCGAATGTCGAATTCGAATCCACGAAATCAGCCTGACGCCCTAGCCCAGTGTTCCCATCTGGTAGAATTATGCTTTTGCCAATAGATCAGATTGCCGGCGGATCACCGTGTCCCTAGTGCAACAACACCTGGGACTGCTGACCTGTAAGGTGAGTACTAAGGCGTGAGATGATCAGGGGGCTGCTCAAAACATCCTTACGGGATAAATGGGGGTTGGGTCGGTTTCCCTAGCTTCGGCCGTGTTTGCACAAGTATGGACATGCGCACATATATCGCAGTTTAAATGCCATGTGTGAGTACGTGAGCCCTCTTTATGTACCAGCAGCACCCGTAGTAAGCCCCCACATGCAATGCTGTCCGTGCCAGGGCCCTACATCTGCCTGTTGGACATGAGCGATGGAGTCCGGAGGAGTGTGCGGATTGGGCAATGATGGCAGTCCGGGGTTTCCGCGATGAGTACGCACAAATGTTGATTGACCAAGAAATCACTGGTGAAGATCTTGTGGATCTGGACAAGCAGACGCTCGAGGGTTGGGGTATGAAGACTGGGCCTGCCATGCGCCTCATGAGAGCACTCCACCAGAAGTGACCAGAGGTCCCAGGACAAAGCCAGTGATCAGGTATACCCCAGCCCAGCACTCTCCCACGACGTTGCACAAGACGAGCTCATGTGAAGTGCAATTGAAGGACCCTCAATGGCCCGGGGCTGCAAGGCGGCCGGCCCAAAGGAACACGGTAAAAATATTGTCCATCGCGTACGCCTCAAAATGATCAGTGCGACGACGCGCTGCACCGTTCGAGATCCATTTTTCGACGCGCCCTGTACCCCGCCGGCCCTCCCAACCCCCTCTTTCCCCAGCCTTGTTGCGTGCTGCTGGCACACTCTACGGATTAAGGCTGCAGACTGTCGGTATAAAGGGACGGTATAGAGTGATAGTGTGGGGTGATGGTATGGAAAGTGCCCTCCCCCCCAGCGTGTGGAGGGGGGGCACGTGTGAAGGGTCCGCATTGTCGTCACTCTCCCGCAGGTCATCCGCTGCCGCTGCCTCACTACCCACTGCCTCAAGTTTCCAGTCGAGGGAGCCCTTCAGGAGGAGGACGGATGGTGCGCGGCTGCCGCATCCGCGTGCAGCTGCCATGGAGTGCCCCGTGTCACGCGCACGGGGCTGCGATGACCGTCAGGGAACGGGCTGTGGTAAGCGTTCCGTGCACGTTCCATCCCTTGAATCTCTTGTTCGCTGCATTTGAGGCGCCCTCCAGGCAGCTCCCCAGAAAACAGGGCCCACCCCCTTTTAACACCCTCTCCGTCCTCATGCAAAGGCTTCCCCCCCCCCCTCCCCCCCTCGAGTCCACAATCCGCACACCTCTTCACAAGGCCTTTACTGACCTCAAAGAGGTCTCCCCGCCGCCATAGCACAGCAGCGGTATCCGAAGTCCGCGCCGTATGGGCACTGCCCCCCCACCCTCCGGCCCTCTGGCACTCCCCTGCCCGTTGGGGCAACACGAGGGGTCAGCCGTCATGCCCACGACGCCTGAACGAGGGGCACCCGGTTCGAACCTCTGGAGGCAGGACCGCACGGCGATGGCCGTCCTCGGCGCTGGGGCCTCGGTCGCCCCGCGAGCCCGAAGGGACGCTGCGAGAGGAAAAAGCGGGGCTGTACGCTGGCGTGCGCAGACCGCCCAGGCACTGCGGGGAAGAGATTCCACTCTCGCCTGCACTACTGCACGCCTCTGTGCTCGCCCGCCCTGAGCCCCGCCAGCACACTCACCCCCAGCACTGCACAGACTTCCCCCGAACTGACCTGCACCAACGTGCACGGTTGTACCGACCCGCCTTTATGGAACACCCCGCTCCACCCCCGTGCGCCGGAAGAGTGTCGGTGTCGACAGTGCGGAAAGAGTGAGGCTTGCGAAGTCCGGTCCTGACTGTTTGCCCATCTCCCCCCACGCACCCACCCAACCTGTCTCCCGAATTGGTGTCAATGCGAGCCGTTGAAGCCGCTCAAGTAGAAAGAGTCTTCTTTGTGCAAATGTTGAACACCTCATTGGGAGGTTGGCCTCCGTTGGAGACTGTTTGGAGGCATCCCAAAGACAGCAAGCCCTATTAGTTGAACACTTTGGGGGTATTAGACCCCCTGCCCCATGAAATAGTCATATGCCTTGACATACATACACACACACACGTGCATATATATCTGCGTCTGTATATATTCACCATATGTATACTCAATATTGCTACCGATGTTTAGGAGCTCAGGCATGTTCACCAAAGCCGGAAATTGATCTGCAGCAATAATTGCGGAGTGAAAAGTGGCACAGAGCTGATTGCTACGGAAACACCATATCTGTGTATCTGTATATCTGTATATCTGTATAATATGGAAGGGCGGGGGATGGCAGGATTAAAAATGCCACCGATTTTGTCGGGGACATCTGTTTTGGGGCATTGCAATGGGTAGTGGCGCCCTTTCCGGAAAGATGTGTCGGGATTGCGAGAGCCTCTTCAATCCCTGCGACCCGCGTCTTCAAGCTGCTGCGACCAGTGCTGCTGCCCTTTCTACTCCTACACGCCCATCTGATCCCCTGTACATATCAAAATGACTGTCACAGAATCGGTTTTGTGGCAGGGCCTTCCTTCGTTGCTCCTCGCCCTTGCGATACGGAGGATGGCGAGGAGGGAGAGCCGCTACCCGCCGTCGATGGACCGCCAACCACCGTCGTCTAGCCACCAGCCGGCGGCGGTCACGTAGACTGTCTATGGGCCTCCAACTGCCGGCGCTCAACTCAAACGTGCAGTCTTCAGCCGCCATTTATCAATCGCCAACTGACGTCGCGTAATCGGCAGCGGCCAGTGTTGCCGCGCCCTCTACTCTGCCTCTTCTCAAGTCGGGCGTGTTGTGTGCCGCGGAGTGTTTTGTTGCATGCACAACGGCTGTTGTGGTCGTGCGGCCCGTTCGGCATGGACGCGTTGTGCATACTTCCGTGACACTTCTGTCATCGGCGCTTCCCAGACGCCCCAAAGCCCCCCTGCACCACCCACTAGCACACAGATCTGTGTGTCGCAGATCCGTGGCGTTTGGGCCCAGGAGCACTGAGCGTTACTCGTTCAGAGTTAGTCCCCGGCTGCTTCAGGCGGTGGACTGTGTGGCCCCCATGAGATGTGCACTTCGACGGCCTGTCACACTGCTGATGTACGCCAAGTTGCCACCGCTCTGTGGTGGCACCAACAGGAGGTGGTGCTGGCATATTGCCATGTCCACGGGACCTGCGTGCCCATCGGATGCAGATTGGAGGACAAGTTCAGGGGCAAGGGGTGAGGCATCGTGCTGCACACAACCAATTGCCCGAGTATGGGTGGATCGGTACGCTCGCTTGGGGTGCAACCGCGACCTTCTTCTTCTGTGAAAGTGACTGGGGCATTGCCGTTTTCAGCGTCGTGCGTTTTGGAGAGTCTCCCGCAAGCACAACCGTCGCTTCGACACACAGGCTCCGCCATTACTGATGCATCAGCCCAGGGAGGTAGGGACACCACCTGCCCGGGGATCGGGGGTGCCGCTGCCTTGCCCATCCCAGTCCACACCCTGCAAGGGCGCTCGGTGGTCGTCAATTGGCAGCAGTGACTCTAACAAGAGTGAGCACCTGTAGTTGGAGAACGCTGTGACCCTACTGTGGTCCCACTCTGAATGCATTGAATGTGTTGTTGCGCCTCCCCTCACATCCCCCTCGCACCGGTGACACGGCCTCAGCACATCTGTGCCTCAGTACACCGACCCCGTCTGACCATTATTTTGGTGACCGCAGTTGTTGTGATCAACGGATATCCAGGAGACATGCCTGTGAGCCGCTTGGAGTGGCATAGAGGGGTCGGGCCGTGGGTCATGCCAGAGAAAAGTTGTGACTGCTCATCAGAACGTTGTGCTTGAGGCTGCGACCACTTCTGTCGGTTTTGGTGTGGTGTAGGAACGGCCTTTTGTGACCACGGAACCCTTGTCTGGTCGTCCCCCAACTTCGGCCACAAGGGGCACGCGGGGGTGATGCATGGCCAGGGTCACGCCAAAAGGACCAGAATGGTACCGCTGGCCCCCCCTCCCCCCTCCCCCCGCCGTACCTGTTCCGCACTTTGTGCTCTGCAAATGACTGGTGCTGCTTGACCAGGGGCTCTGATGTGCCTTATTCCCCTGCCGGCCCCGACCACAACGCAGCTGTGGCGATCCGTCGCAGAAAACGACCATTTTTGTACAGGACACCGCAGCCAAACCGAGGACCGCGCCCCCAAATGGGATCGGCAAAGCAGCAGTGCACTGCGCGTGCTGGGGCACATGTGGGTGGCGGGTGTGGCACGTGTCAATAGGTTTTTGGTGATACGTTGGCAGAGGGTGCCCGAAGACGCATGCGCGCACGCGCATCTGTGGTAGAGATGTTGGCGCCTGCAGAGGTCGCACGACAGGCCACCGAGCTGTCATTTCAGGTGCAGCCTCGTCGACATTTAGATCTGATGGCACTGTGTGCAAACTCAACTACTGTCCTGGCACCAGTTGGCAGTTTCAAATGTGGTGTGTGCGCAAGGGCGAAAGGGCGTGGGGATTTGTGGGCTGTGTGTCCCTGCCTTCTCCCTGCTTCCCCTTTTTGTTTTTGGATCAAGCCACCAAGAATCATGCCATTTACGGTGATTTTGGCTCACTTCCCAGTCTTGAGCTTAGGATCAAGGGCATTCAGATGCATGTGCCGAATACTGGGTTTGGATGGCTCTGTCAAAGAATGTTAAGTCAGCAGCTGCAATTGTTTGACCCGCCGGTAGGAGTAGCAAGAGCAGTAGTAGAAAGCGTCAAATGGTGGAAAATGATAGTAGGACACACTTGGCGTTCCCAGACAACCACCTCACAATGTGCGCGTGGCGCACATACGTACGTAAGCTGCAGCATGCGCATACTGTGGACTTCTTGGATTTGTAACCTCAGTCAAGGCCTCCCGATGCAATGTACTGGCGACACACTGATACGATACCTGGCCTTGTTCTACTTCTCTGTGAAGAAAGATGGCAGGCTGTTCGGCGCGCTTGCTGTATGTTAGGCCAACTGCCAAAGTGCTGGTTTAGCAGTGTTGTGCAGCGTCTCATGAGACCGGACAGAAAAGACGAAAACTCTTGTATACCGTATCTTCATCCCGAGCGTGCATACATCTGTGTAAGCTTCGTGGGCCATGGACCCGTCTCATTTTCAAGCACATTACGAGGGGTGGCTGCCTTGACAAATTTGAAAAATAGAAACCCTGTGCACACCTCATGCCATCACGAGAGTGCTTCGCACCACCCCTTTGAGCATTATCGCCTGAGGACATTGCCCAGGAGAAAAACCTGCCATGACCCATATTCAGTCCAGCGACCACTCCATGCCTTCGCAAGAATAAGATTAGTTTGTGATGTGATCCGAATTGGCGCCCCTGTGTTGAGCTGGACACAAATGGGTCCCCCTAGTCATTGGTTCCGGGTGCCTGTCGTTTGTTGCCCTTTATTTGTAACAGTCGGTGAGGTCTCGGACACAGAGTCACGTAAGACCACTGCAAGACTGCAAGATCGGTGCCAAGAGCGACAAAAAACTTGAGGCAGAGACTGTGATAGTATTGTGTGAGCTGTTGGACAGTGCCGGCCATATGATATGCAGTGGAGGCAGTACGTTGCTGTGAGCATGGTGGACCATTTGTCCACTCGCGCAGCATGCGCGCATAGGGTACGCATAGTGCACCTGCACAGTGACATATCCCGTTCCCCCTGGCAATCAGCGTCAGCATTCGGATGGGCAATGAGAGCCAGGGAGGGGGGGAGTAGTGGCGCGGTCGACGTGGTTGTCGTCGGGATCTGTCAGTTCAAGGAGCAGGAAGTGCAAGAATGATACACAGTTCCAAGTAGGCGAACCAAGCAAGTCCGCTTGTGCACCTACGCGCGACACGTTCGGAGTGTCGGATGCGCGCCTGAGACACTGCATACCGCTAAGAGGACACATATTCAAAACAAATCTGTGCCCTCTTGAATGAGGCGCTGTTGCAGACACAAGAAGACTGGTTCACATTGTCGGAATCCGTAACAAACAGACTTGAACGGAAGGATTACACATTTGAGAGCTTCATTCTTCAGAGAAGCGTTGTGACCCAAGCCCGTACAGGAGGGGGCTTTAACTAGGCGGTGAGAAAATTTGTTTGGACAAATTTCGAAGCCCTCCCTCGTACCAAATATTTCCTTCAATTTTAAGGATTCTTTGTGCCATATTGTGTCAGGGGGTGCCATAACGACACTCACCCTTTTTTTTTTCACTATGACATCCACACTCTGATATTACAGGTCTACCAGATCCTGATGTAGCTTAGTTGGTAGTTGCGCTACGTTCTGGTTCTAAGGGGCCTGGGTTCACACCCAGCTTAGGGTATCTTTTTTGCTTCGCTTTTTTTGGCTTTTTTTATGTCTGCACGTCTGCATGTCATCTGAACGTCATCTGAACGTCGTATTTATGCCCCCCTGCCTGCACTGTGCCTGCACCTGCACCTGGGAGGGAAGGTAACATAGAGATGAGACAATGAACATCCACTAGGAAGCAGCAGCAAGGGGCCGCATACCAAAATTTCCCTTCATTTCTAAGGAGCAATACCAATTTTTTACCCCCTTAATTTTGGTCATCCGAAAAAAAAAACCTCTTAAATTAAAGCCCCCCCCCTGTACATCCTGAGACGCGCGCGGGCCCCTCCAGATGCCCCCTGCACCAGTTGGGGTGAGCGGCTCTTCGGCAGCGGCATCAGGTTCGGATGTCGCTTGGTGGCCCTACGCCTCTGGGATTGTGCATGCTGCACTGCACACGGGCACCATGGAAACACAAACAGACCAGAACTGGATCATTGTTCTCCTGTGGGAATCGAATCAAAGGTGGCAAAAAAAAAGCTTCAAACTCTGTACTGTTGCACCCGGACAGATGGTACATCTCTCCCTGCCCCTCTGTGATAACACTGACAGCTCGGGCCTTATTAAGTAGTTGAAAGACCCCAAGCAAACAGATTGGGCTCCACTCTTTCAGTCCGACCAGTCCGATGCAAAGGCCCCCCGTTCATCACAAGCACAAGCGGACCAGTCAGATCGAGGCTCTTTGTGTTCTGCCTGACAACATCGACATCACCATCCTTCTGTTGACAGTACGAAACCAGGAATTGCATGGGCCCTCTGTCTAGCCTAAGCATTCCACAATGCGCTATGGAACCTGTAGTGGCGCACAGAAGGGCAGCCTGTGATTTACAGAGGCCACGGACAAGCACCCTCAGGCGATGCATGAGCCAAGGAAAGAGAGATAGCCTGTAGTTTCCAACCATAGGGAGGCTCTCGCTACATTGAGTTGAGCTCCTGCAGCCTGCACGGGGGGGGGGGGGGGCAATGGTCAAGGGAGTGGGAAGGACCACAGCAAATTAATGACGTCACATTATGAGCCCACCGGTTGTACAACAGGCAGTCACAATGCGCACATGGCATGGCCTCACTGGGGATCTGATGGCCCATAGGTGTATGGACCGTATCAATTTGGGATTCCAGTTTTCCTATGGATAGTGCTGCACTGAGAGGCCCTGGTTTTGGCTTTGAATTGCACGGTTTGTGTGCACATTGATGAGTGGATCCTTCAACGACTGGACAGTGGATTTGAGTGCCAAGTTTGTCCTGTTGATTTCTCTGTATGACTCTGAGCCGAGGGCCCTGTATACTCCTCTTCCCTTTGTCCATTAAAAATTTTTTTTCTGGCTGCGCTATCTCTGGAGTGGATTTGGGGTGTGCCCCAGGTGGGCCTACAACGCTTGTTTTTCCACTGCCCCCTGGGCATGAATTTCCTGATGATCCCGTGTCCGCTGGGTTTTGCTGTCAAATGTATCAGCCTCCTTCGATCCTGGGGTCTGGGCCGATAAAAAGGCTTGTCAGATGCATGGCACTTGAAACAATGAGGAATCATCCCAAAATGAGCCATTCTCCACTCAGGGAACGTACTTCTTTGCACGACATGTTGCATCAGGGAATTGCACTAGTCTAACAATCTTTTGTTAATGAGACCACCTTGGGCTGGATACCTGTGCACAGCGATGCGCTGCGCAGGGGCCAATGATGCTGGGTAAAGTGCAAATTCAGATACATATTCGTGGTTGCATAACGCCCACACCTTCTCAGTCCAAATGGTCCTCCACTCAATATGTGGGCGAGATGCTTGGCTCGCTCCTTCAGAGCCATGGGTAGTCATGAGTGTGGCCCAAGGCAGTCATTGGTAGGGCCATGGGCTAGTGGAGTGGCCCAGACTACATGGGCGCATTGGTGGGTGGTGCATATCAGTTGCGTATAGGAGGGTGGCACGTACTGCATGAACATGAGGATTTGCGGTTGGTCGTGTGCATGCCACCTGCTTGATCTTGCATGGGCCGTTTGGTATGCGTCCTAGGTCCGTTTTGGTGCATGCTGGTTGCAGCATTTGTCGTGCACACAGGTACACATGGCCTTGTGAACTTTGTATTAATGTCCGATTCTACAAAGAAACGGAAATATGACGATGACGAGGCTGGTGACTCAGGTATGTGCAGAGCATGTCGTTGGAGAGCTGCATTCATTGGGTGACATTCCAGAATGGGAACTGGGGCTGGTGTGTAGGACCCAGAGAATCACACTGAGGGTGCCTCGCGTGCGGTGCGCGCGGACCGGGCGCGCGGTGCGACTTTAGCCCGGTTGGCATAGAATGGCGGTACCATGGAATGTTGCCCCAAAGCGGTCATAGGGGCCTGAGCATCGCATTGGTGCCCAATTGTTGTGTTTGCGTGGGATCTAGCATGTTGTCCCAGGTTGGTGGTCCCAGGTTGGGCAGCAGGGCACCTTGAAAGATTCGAAATTTTCGGTTTCGCCTCCTTTGCTTTCAACAGGACACATGGCAATAAATGCTGACCTTTTGGCGCCCGGCAGTAGTGTCTTTTATCTGAGAGGCACCACAGGGGAACGTGTGCCTGCCACTGTTGTGGGCCTCTCGTCCTTCCCGGAGTGTGTCGCCATCAGTCTGGTGATGACTCAGGTGATCAGATTGGCACCTCGTGCTCTGACGATCTTTGCGAGGACGATGCATACCCCCCCCCCCCCCTTGCGCATGCACGGCCTTGTCTAAGCACGGGGTGGGCGTTGAACCGCCGTTTTGAGGAAATTTTGGGACCGCTGTTTTTGTGGTCCAGAATGGAGGATGGGGTGTTTGTAGAGCGTTTGTACAGGGAAAGAGGGGCTCAGTCATGTCTATGATGGTGCATTGTGTTCATAACAACATTGTACTGCACAGTGGCACCCCATGCTGCTTGTTCTGATGTGATTTTCAGCCATGGCTAACAATGTTATTGCCGGTCTGGCTGTCACATACGTTCGGAGCACTGGGGAACATGCGCCTGCCACCATTATTGGTCCCTCTCGTCATGGGGACAACTACATCCATTTGAAGTACATGCGGAATGGGAAGCCGCCCGTGGTGTTTGGGGATTGGGGCATGTTTTTGAGGACAAGCTGTACTTCACAAAGGACATTGTGGATGATAGCTTTGTGCCAAAGAATAGGAAGCCCAAACCTGTGTCTCAGCCTGCCGCGAAACCTGCTCCAAAGCCAGCTCCGAAGGGCAAGCATGTGCAATTGTTCAAGATGAGGCGGAGGGTTGGAAAGGGCTTCTATTCCACGGCACCTGATGCCCCCGACAGTGAATAAGGACAAGCAGAATATTTGGAGAGTTGTTTGTGCATTGTACCACGCTTTGTGTAAGGTTTGAGGCCCGTGCGTGCTTTGCTGTCACATGTGTCACGCGCATGCACGGCCTTGTCTAAGCACGGGCCGGGCGTTGGACCGCCATTTTGGCCTAACTTCTGGGACCGCGGCCATACTTGCGCAAGGGGGCGGGGGTGTCGATATATATATCGCCGTTCACCGTATGAACACCAACAATTTCTGCATTTGACTGAAGACATTTGGTTGACAACACCCATTCTGTCGTTACCGTGTTTTATGTTGATCCTTGTCACCGTTTTCTGTGGTGTTTGTGGGGCGTTGTTACCTGAAAAAGTGGTGCAATAATCGAATTCTTGACAGCGGGCTAAAGCGCGCGGTGCGCACGGTGCGGGCGTGCGGTGTGTTGAGGCACCCTCACTCTCAGACTGCTAATTGCCCTTCAGCTGCTCCTGCTGCAGAAGGAGGTCGTGGAGGCTGAGGATAACAACAGAATTGACAACGTAGCACAATCGCAAGGGCCCCGGACGCCTGGTGTGGCCAATCTACATCGCCCCCCGCCCCCCCCTTCCCACTTCCCTGATCCCCAAACTCATTTACGAGGGCTTTTGAAGAGATGTACAATTGACTGATCAATGACAAAATGGTAAAATAGTTCTTAAGAGGCAGTCTGAGATACGGAGATACGAAGTCATGAGGCACCTGAGGATTGATGTACAAGCCACATGCTGTGTTACATCCAACCCCTCCCCCCCCTGCTTTTGCCAACACATCACCTACAAAAGCAGTTGGGGGGTCAAAAACGGAGGCGGGGCTCTGAGCCCCCCCCCCCCCCCTGCCCCGCCCCAACCCAGGGACCCATTCCGTACGATGAAGGCGAGCTGATTTGTGTGGGCCTGAACAGGGATGTTCTCAGGGTTGCACTGTCACTCAGACAGGCGCCTAGCCGCCCATGGTCTGTTCTTTCACTACATGTTCTGTGGCCTGATGAGAATTTGAAGCGGTCCAGTGCAGTGCCCTGTTGCGTTCAGGGGGGTTGTGTTGGATCTTTTTGCATAGGTGTGTGTGTGTGTGTGTGTGTGTGCGTGTGGACACTATGCGTGTGGCATATGCGGTCGCTCACCACCTGCCGTGTACACGGGTGCAAGCTTACCAAAAACTTTTGCACTGGCTGAAAAACAACGTGTTTTGGGAGGGGGACCTGTACACCGACACTGTCATTCCCCGGGAATTCCAACCTGCAGGTTATGCACCGGTCTGGTGTCATGATGCTGTCCTGCTGGGCCGACTCGACCACTTTTCTGACCCATGAATGTTTCCTGTCTGCGTGTGTGTGGTTGGGTGGGAGCACCCGACACAGATCATACTGTAAATAGATGGCACATTGGTGGGAACAATCACGAACTCCTACGTGGATTTATTTACGTCTGGTAAGGGGCTGTGCCCGCATTGTGATTGCTATACTGTGCGCACTCTTTGGCAGACTGAAAGACGTCAAGGGCTGCTCTGCAGCTCCTGAGGGGTTTTCTTCAACCGCTTTTCCTGCTTTGGTCTTGTTTTGCGGTTCTCAATGTGTGTGTGTGAACTGTGAACTGACGTCTCTACAATCCTTGGGAGGGCGGTGGGCAGGGGAGGAGCACAGAATCCGTCTCTGACCAATTGGGGAGCAAGCTTCACATGTATTTGTCTGTTAGTTCACACAGAGCTGGGCTGGGCTGGGCTGAGGGTGAACTGACGTGATGCTGTCGTGTGACGGGCCGGTTCTGCAAGAGGCAGAGCCTGGCTTTCCGTTTCCTGTAGGTCTCGTGGACGATACTGTGGACGATACTGTGCGCATCTTCCTGCAGAAAGGCGCCTACTGGCGTTGGACATGCTTTGTCTTGTTTGATGACCAGCTGATGAGGAATTGACATCCGGACTTGGCGTTGTGCTCGTCTGTTTGTTGACAACCGTGTGTGTGAGTGTGAGTGTGAGTGTGAGTGTGCGTGTGAGTGTGAGTGTGAGTGTGAGTGTGAGTGTGAGTGTGAGTGTGAGTGTGAGTGTGCGTGTGAGTGTGAGTGTGAGTGTGAGTGTGAGTGTGAGTGTGAGTGTGAGTGTGAGTGTGAGTGTGAGTGTGAGTGTGAGTGTGAGTGTGGGTGTGTGGGAGGGGTGGGGGGGGCATGGTCTGCAATTGTGGGAGGCAATACAAGTAATCATGCGTTTGTGTGCAGAGCAACAAGTGAAGTGGGGCAGGGTAATGTGTGTGGGGGGGCGTGCGCGGGGGGGGCAACCGCCTGTCAACACAATTGGGCGGAGGGGCGCAGATAATAGATCAATATGAAGGTGTGTGAGGGGCCAATGAACTTGGCGTGCAGACCATTGGTTGATCCCAAGAGCAGGGCGGTGATTGGGTTCTGCCTGCAGGTCCGGATATTGAAGCGCAGCCCCCTGCAGCCTCCAGCGCAGCTGCACGCCCGCCAAAGCCTCCGGCTCAACTTCTTGGACAAAAGCCTGGCATTGATCCCGACCCGGCCAGGTCTTGCTTCTGGCGCCTCCTTTCACCTGCACGTCGCACGCACACACACCCGCACACGCACATGCATCACAAAGCCGGCGGGTTCCCCAAAATATTTCACGGAAGGGGTTCCGTCAAATATTTTGGGGCTCTACACCCCCAAAATATTTCATGGAAGGGGTTCCGTCAAATATTTGGGGGGTCTACAGCCCCAAAATATTTCACGGAAGGGGTTCCGTCAAATATTTGCGGGGTCTACAGCCCCCAAATATTTCACGTTAGGGTTTCCGTCAAATATTGGGGGGCTCTACACCCCCAAAATATTTCAGGGAAGGGGTTCCGTCAAATATTTGGGGGGTCTACAGCCCCCAAATATTTGACGGATGGGGTTCCGTCCAATTTTTGGGGGGTCTACACCCCCAAAATATTTCACGGAAGGGGTTCCGTCAAATATTTGGGGGGTCTACAGCCCCCAAATATTTGACGGATGGGGTTCCGTCAAATATTTGGGGGGTCTACACCCCCAAAATATTTCACGGAAGGGGTTCCGTCAAATATTTGGGGGCTCTACACCCCCACAACATTTCACGGAAGGGGTTCCGTCAAATATTTGGGGGCTCTACACCCCCAAAATATTTGACGGATGGGGTTCCGTCAAATATTTGGGGGCTCTACACCCCCAAAATATTTCACGGAAGGGGTTCCGTCAAATATTTGGGGGGTCTACAACCCCCAAATATTTCAAGGAAGGGGTTCCGTCAAATATTTGGGGGCTCTACACCCCCAAAATATTTCACGGAAGGGGTTCCGTCCAATATTTGGGGGGTCTACAGCCCCCAAATATTTGACGGAAGGGGTTCCGTCAAATATTTGCGGGGTCTACAGCCCCCAAAGATTTCACGTTAGGGTTTCCGTCAAATATTGGGGGGCTCTACACCCCCAAAATATTTCACGGAAGGGGTTCCGTCAAATATTTGGGGGGTCTACAGCCCCCAAATATTTGACGGATGGGGTTCCGTCCAATTTTTGGGGGGTCTACACCCCCAAAATATTTCACGGAAGGGGTTCCGTCAAATATTTGGGGGGTCTACAGCCCCCAAATATTTGACGGATGGGGTTCCGTCAAATATTTGGGGGCTCTACACCCCCAAAATATTTCACGGAAGGGGTTCCGTCAAATATTTGGGGGCTCTACACCCCCAAAATATTTCACGGAAGGGGTTCCGTCAAATATTTGGGGGGTCTACAGCCCCCAAATATTTGACGGATGGGGTTCCGTCAAATATTTGGGGGCTCTACACCCCCAAAATATTTCACGGAAGGGGTTCCGTCAAATATTTGGGGGCTCTACACCCCCAAAATATTTCACGGAAGGGGTTCCGTCAAATATTTGGGGGGTCTACAACCCCCAAATATTTCACGGAAGGGGTTCCGTCAAATATTTGGGGGGTCTACACCCCCAAAATATTTGACGGATGGGGTTCCGTCAAATATTTGGGGGCTCTACACCCCCAAAATATTTCACGGAAGGGGTTCCGTCAAATATTTGGGGGCTCTACACCCCCACAACATTTCACGGAAGGGGTTCCGTCAAATATTTGGGGGCTCTACACCCCCAAAATATTTGACGGATGGGGTTCCGTCAAACGTTTGGGGGCTCTACACCCCCAAAATATTTCATGGAAGGGGTTCCGTCAAATATTTGGGGGGTTTACAGCCCCAAAATATTTCATGGAAGGGGTTCCGTCAAATATTTGCGGGGTCTACAGCCCCAAAATATTTCACGGTAGGGTTTCCGTCAACCATTTGGGGGCTCTACACCCCCAAAATATTTCACGGAAGGGGTTCCGTCAAATATTTGGGGGGTCTACAGCCCCCAAATATTTGACGGATGGGGTTCCGTCAAATGTTTGGGGGCTCTACACCCCCAAAATATTTCACGGAAGGGGTTCCGTCAAATATTTTGGGGCTCTACACCCCCAAAATATTTCATGGAAGGGGTTCCGTCAAATATTTGGGGGCTCTACACCCCCAAAATATTTCACGGAAGGGGTTCCGTCAAATATTTGGGGGGTCTACAGCCCCCAAATATTTGACGGATGGGGTTCCGTCAAATGTTTGGGGGCTCTACACCCCCAAAATATTTCATGGACGGGGTTCCGTCAAATATTTGGGGGGTCTACAGCCCCCAAATATTTGACGGATGGGGTTCCGTCAAATTTTTGGGGGCTCTACACCCCCAAAATATTTCACGGAAGGGGTTCCGTCAAATATTTGGGGGCTCTACACCCCCACAACATTTCACGGAAGGGGTTCCGTCAAATATTTGGTGGCTCTACACCCCCAAAATATTTGACGGATGGGGTTCCGTCAAACGTTTGGGGGCTCTACACCCCCAAAATATTTCACGGAAGGGGTTCCGTCAAATATTTGGGGGGTCTACAACCCCCAAATATTTCACGGAAGGGGTTCCGTCAAATATTTGGGGGCTCTACACCCCCAAAATATTTCACGGAAGGGGTTCCGTCAAATATTTGGGGGGTCTACAGCCCCCAAATATTTGACGGAAGGTGTTCCGTCAAATATTTGGGGGCTCTACACCCCCAAAATATTTCACGGAGCGGGTTCCGTCAAATATTGGGGGGCTCTACACCCCCAAAATATTTCACGGAAGGGGTTCCGTCAAATATTTGGTGTGTCTACAGCCCCAAAATATTTCACGGAAGGGGTTCCGTCAAATATTTGGGGGGTCTACAGCCCCAAAATATTTCACGGAAGGGGTTCCGTCAAATATTTGGGGGGTCTACAGCCCCCAAATATTTGACGGATGGGGTTCCGTCAAATATTTGGGGGCTCTACAGCCCCCAAATATTTGACGGCAGGGGTTCCGTCAAATTTTTGGGGGGTCTACAGCCCCCAAATATTTGACGGAAGGGGTTCCGTCAAATATTTGGGGGGTCTACAGCCCCCAAATATTTGACGGAAGGGGTTCCGTCAAATTTTTGGGGGGTCTACAGCCCCAAAATATTTGACGGAAGGGGTTCCGTCAAATTTTTGGGGGGTCTGCAGCCCCAAAATATTTCACGGAATGGGTTCCGTCATATTTTTGGGGGGTCTACAGCCCCCAAATATTTGACGGATGGGGTTCCGTCAAATATTTGGGGGCTCTACAGCCCCCAAATATTTGACGGAAGGGGTTCCGTCAAATATTTGGGGGGTCTACAGCCCCCAAATATTTGACGGAAGGGGTTCCGTCAAATTTTTGGGGGGTCTGCAGCCCCAAAATATTTCACGGAAGGGGTTCCGTCAAATATTTGGGGGCTCTACAGCCCCCAAATATTTGACGGCAGGGGTTCCGTCAAATATTTGGGGGGTCTACAGCCCCCAAATATTTGACGGAAGGGGTTCCGTCAAATATTTGGGGGGTCTACAGCCCCCAAATATTTGACGGAAGGGGTTCCGTCAAATTTTTGGGGGGTCTGCAGCCCCAAAATATTTGACGGAAGGGGTTCCGTCAAATTTTTGGGGGGTCTGCAGCCCCAAAATATTTCACGGAATGGGTTCCGTCATATATTTGGGGGGTCTACAGCCCCCAAATATTTGACGGATGGGGTTCCGTCAAATATTTGGGGGCTCTACAGCCCCCAAATATTTGACGGAAGGGGTTCCGTCAAATATTTGGGGGGTCTACAGCCCCCAAATATTTGACGGAAGGGGTTCCGTCAAATTTTTGGGGGGTCTGCAGCCCCAAAATATTTCACGGAAGGGGTTCCGTCAAATATTTGGGGGGCCTACAGCCCCCAAATATTTCACGGAAGGGGTTCCGTCATATATTTGGGGGGTCTACAGCCCCCAAATATTTGACGGATGGGGTTCCGTCAAATATTTGGGGGCTCTACAGCCCCCCAATATTTGACGGAAGGGGTTCCGTCAAATATTTGGGGGGTCTACAGCCCCAAAACATCTGACGGATCGGGTTCCGTCAAATATTTGGGGGCTCTACACCCCCAAAATATTTGACGGAAGGGGTTCCGTCCAATATTTGGGGGGTCTACACCCCCAAAATATTTCACGGAAGGGGTTCCGTCAAATATTTGGGGGGTCTACAGCCCCCAAATATTTGACGGATGGGGTTCCGTCAAATATTTGGGGGCTCTACACCCCCAAAATATTTCACGGAAGGGGTTCCGTCAAATATTTGGGGGGTCTACAGCCCCAAAATATTTCACGGAAGGGGTTCCGTCAAATATTTGGGGGGTCTACAGCCCCAAAATATTTCACGGAAGGGGTTCCGTCAAATATTTGGGGGGTCTACAACCCCAAAATATTTCACGGAAGGGGTTCCGTCAAATATTTGGGGGGTCTACAGCCCCCAAATATTTGACGGAAGGGGTTCCGTCAAATACCCCCCAATATCTCACCCCCAAAACATTTCGGGGGCATGCCGCGTCCTGGTTCTGTGGTCTCATCTGTACTTTTTCTCCTTGTAGTTTTTTTTTGCCTCATTACACCTTTCCCTGTGCGAGTTCGCGTTCTGCCAGTTCGCCTACTGTGCGCCTTTGAGCCACAGCTACCTGGCTCGGTCCGAGCCATTGCGCTTCGTGACTGAACCTTGATCGCCTACTGTGCGTCTTTGAGCCACAGCTTTCGGTTTCAGTCTGAGCCACTGCGCTCCGCGACTGAGCTCTCGTTGTCTATTGTGCGCCTTTGAGCCTCAGCTTTCGGTTTCAGTCCAAGCCATTGCGCTTCGCGACTAAGCCTTGACGTAGCCACTGCGTGCCTCTGAGCAGCAGCACTTCGTTTGTTGTCATAGCCCTAGCGCTCTCGACAACAAACCCACCAGCAACGGCGTCTCCTGGACCAGCCGGTGAGCCTGAGGACCAGCCCGGCTGGCACTTTGAGTACCAAGGACCTGCCCTTGATTGCCCCCCCGAGTTGTGGGAGCCCCATAGTGGTCACAATTGTGGACCCTGCAAGCCTCGAAGGTCACCCAAACCACTAACAGTCGTGGTGCGCGAGCCAAGCAATGGACCAGCCTGCTGAATGGCCACCGGAGCACTTGCTGGAGCCAGCAAGAATGAAGTATGGCCTAATGCTGGCCACAGGACAATTGGGGTGGGAGGCCACACCGGAGGTGGCCGGGCGCCTATGGCGACGGTTGAGGGACCGCATGGCCTCGTGTGACCTTGACGTGGTGAATCTGCATGGTTGCAGGGCATTGTGCCGGTTCATGTACACCGAGCATGGGTTTGCCAAGCCCACCATGCATGATGGGGGGAGCCTCGTGCACTACCGGGATGTTGCCACAGACCTGTGGGAACGACTTGCAAAACGGAACAGTGGCCGGCCAGGCAGTCGTAAGGCCGGTGCTATTGCCGGGTGGCCGTCAAGTGTGAAGACAGCAGAGCAAAGGGACGTTTGGTGTGAACTGGTGCGTGCCCTACCTCTGGTCGACGAGTGGCCGTTCTGGACTGGGAACGTGGCGTATCCCACCCCTACCATGGGTTACTTCTATGACAAGGCTATTCGCCATGTGACGCCTGGCCCATATCTGTGGCCCCAAGCGACAAGTGGGCCCAAACCACTGGTGAGCGACCTGTTGCCAAGCCCCAAGGCGCGCGCTAGCGGTCGGCGCAACTCGTTGCTGCCTGAGGCTGCGGTCCCACCTGCGTGTGTCACTGTCACCCAGACACGGCAAGAGCGCTTTGACCAAGCGTTGCTGCAAGCCGCCCATGGGGCAGCCCGCTGCCTCACGATTGCATGCCAAGGGCTGCAAGAGCAGCGCCGAGAACCATTGAATGAGGACAGCCTGGTGGCAGCATACACGCTGGGCCGCCACTTCGCGAACAGCATGCGGGTGCCTATGCAAGACTGCAACGAGCTCTTGCTGCGTTGCAGCCCCTTTAGCCCAGAGGTGCCAGACAGTCATCCCGGTCGTCTGCATGCGGCCGTACGGGTTATGGACAACGCATGGAGGGATGATGGAGGTCTTGAGATGCCGCAGCTACTAGTGGAGGAGATGGAGGCGGCCGGTGTACAGCCAGCATACACCCAACGATTAAGTCCAGGAGGGCACCCCCGAGGTGACCCAAGTGACTCCACGTCCTCTGCCGTAGCGCAGGGGGTTGGAGCGGCGGTGCGCATGGAGGAGATGGAGGCGGCCGGTGTACAGCGACCATGCACCCAACCTTTAAGTCAAGAAGGGCACCCCCGAGGTGACCCAAGTGACTCCACATCCTCTGCCGTAGCGCAGGAGGTTGGAGCGGCGGTGCTCATGGAGGAGATGGAGGCGGCCGGTGTACAGCGACCATACACCCAACGATTAAGTCCAGAAGGGCACCCCCGAGTTGACCCAAGTGACTCCACGTCCTCTGCTGTAGCGCAGGAGGGTGGAGCGGCGGTGCTCATGGCAAGAGACCCCTCAGGCGATGAGTCTGTGACTCCCACTTCGTCCTCCCTGGCACAAGGGCGTGGTCCCCCGGCAGGTGCACATAGGGTGGATAGCCCTGGTGAGGTGTTAAGTCCACCTGCCCCCCCCCCCCCCCAGGTGGTGCGAACGACTCCGCGGCATGTGTTGGACGTGGAACACCGGACCCCAGGTCCCAGGTCTGCCCCGCCGATGAGTCACACTCCCCGGCCCCCCACCCTGTGTGTCTGACACCGGCGGCTAGTGATGGAGGGGTGGCGAGTTCCTTGGAGGAGTCTCCTGTACCACTTGCACAGAAACCCAAGGAGTGTGGACTGCAGTCCTTCTAGCACAGGCACTGTGGCGACAGTGAAGGCCTGCAGTCAGTCTAGTGCGGATTCAGGGTACACCCCGGTTGAACACCCTAGTTCATTGGCGACAGTGAGGGCTTGCAGTCAGTCCAGTGCAGAGTCAGCGACCACCCCGGTTGCACACCCCAGTTCTGTGGGACAGAGCCCATGGAGCAAGAAGCGCCCAGGGGTTCCCCCACCAAGTAATGCGGCTGCCGTGAAACGTGGCAAGAAAGAGCAAGGCACAAAGACAGCGCCGATAGATCCAGATGCTATGGCATTGGACGACGTGGACAAAAAGCCCCGCAAGGCCGAGGTTGGCAGAGTCCTACCAACGGCGAGGTCCTTGAAGCTTCGCATTCTTCCTGACCAATACGTTGCCGGGGCATGTTTCTACTATGCCGTGGCCCAAAGCCTGCATGCTATCACCAGCAACACCCCATTGGACGGCGCATCGCTGCGGGCAAGGGCCATCGCCGTGTTTCGCGACATGTGTGGGCTTTCAATTCAAGAGTCTACACTATCTGTGAACCGGGATCTTGAGAAGGACACATGGCGTGGCCGGCCCCAAGGGGGAATGGCTGACCACTTTGCTGCCTTGGCGAAGCATGTGGACGGTAGTGTGGTGTTGCTGCGATCAGACAGGTACAGCATTGTGACGTCAGGGTTTGGGATCGACAGCGCGTTGACATCCGCTACTGTTTGGGTGCTTGGACGGGAGCATCCGGTGCACTACCGTGACTGTGGGGATATGGAGGAGCAGTGGCACCGGGGGACGGTGGTGGTTATTGCCGAGGCGGAACGAGATGGTGTCAAAGGAGGTGGTCGTTTCCGGGGTGCAGTCTTTGACCATTCGCTGCAGGTAGCCCCCTTTTGCACGTTGCACGGGATGATGGGCATCTTGGCATACAAGCGTGGGCCGGTTGGGGGGGTTAGAGCGTGGCATTTGCAACTAGGGGTTGGTGGTATGAAGGGCCACACCAATGCAACAGACTGCCGCCGCACTCGTCTAGTGCAAGGGACACGCAACTACAAGCCACTGGTGACCCTGGTGAACAAGATGGCAAGGGAGATGTTGCCTGATTGGTTCACATGGACCACCATGCAATTGTCTTGCAATGTGCTCACAAAACCGCATCAGCATGTGCATGACGCGTCCCCTTGGTCGGCAGTGTTTTCCACCGGCCAGCACACACGGGGACACATATGGGTGGAGGTTGGTGGTGTATGTAATGGTCGGGGTGGACGGAGATGTAGTATGGAATGCTTGGATGGTGTTACACGGGTTGGCGCCACGTACGATGTATGCCAGCAACCGGTTCTCGTACGTACGGGTGCATGGCATGGCACTTGTTCCTGGCACGGGGAGAGGAGGTTGGTGGTGTTGTACTCCCGTGGTGACTGGTGGACACTCCCGCCGCGGGACCGTGCATTCCTCAATGAGACCGCATTCCGCTTACATGCAGGTGCATAGTGGGCCACTTGGTGGAGCACCGCGGCGACCATGGGGAATTGAGAATCCACATGGGTACAACTGGTGTTGGTTGGGTACCACGCTGCAGTGTCTGTTGGTGGCGTCGGGTGGACATGAAGGACAGCACGCAGGATGCCTGGACGAGGAGGGTGTCTGGGGACCATTGTGGCAGGGTGTTGTGGCACATGGAGGAGGTGGTGCATACAATCCACAGGACATTGCTGAGAGGCTGGCAATGGAGGATGCCATGTGTGAGACGGTGTGCCGATGCAGCGGGCGATGCAAGTGCAAAGCCCCTGCACCAAAATTCCAATGGATGCGGCAGGCAGAGATGCCCGAGTGTTGGAAGGACATGGTGCCCAAGCTCACGGCCGCTGGGGTGGTTGCTCTGTCATGTTGTTTGTCGTACGAGCAGTTCTGGCAATACTGTGGTGCCTGTGGGGTGAAGGTTCTGCGGGAGGGGGGGGAGACAGCTGTGCCAGCGCAGATATTGCATGTGACGAACTAGGGGCAGAGTGTGCGACAGCGTGTGAAGGAGGGAATGAAGGGGAGACCGGTTGGGTTACCTGACAACCCCCCCCCGTGGCCGTGTGGGGGTGACCTGAGGGAGGCACCAATGTATACATCGGTGGTGTACAACGACATCGTGGGGTTACATGTCCACAACCAGCAGGAGTACAAGTTGGTTGTGGACCATGAGTTTCTCGATTGCCTGGGGTGGCAATGGTCATTGCATGCCATGGTGTTGCACATTGGAGCGACGAGGGAGGAGGGTCACTTTGTGGTGCATGTCGTTTTCAACGACAGGTGGTGGTTGTGTAACGACACCACGGTGAAGGCCATGAATCCCCCCCCCCGACCCGCGAAAGGCGACGTTTTTGCTATACAAGCGGAAACAGACAGATTTGGTTGTACCAGACATGTCGCAGCGTGCCTCCCAACGGACAGGACCGCCGGCCCCTGGTCAGACACGGGATGCCCGGAGCGTACCTACTGACACCTCGGTGCCAGCCATGGCGCTGGCACCAGGTGCGTCCCCCCCCACCCCTTCTTCAACACAGGGTGCATCAAGGGTTGGGTACATCAGGAACAGGCCTATGCATGCCCAGAGCGTGCCTATGGACGCCTCTGTGCCAGCCATGGCGCTGGCACAAGGCGCACCCCCCCCCCTTCCCCAACTGCAACACAGGGTGCTTCAAGGGTAGGGGACATGAGTACGCATGCCCAGAGCATGCCTAATGAGATGTGTGTGGCTGCCTCGGCGCCGCTACAGACGTCCTCAGAATTTGTTGAGGCAGTGGCACAGTTGCTGCAGAAGCGCAAGGTGCGAGTGGCAAGGCATCCGAGAGTGCGTGTTGAAGCACACCAGATGCAACTGAGAGCACGGCATGCAAAAGAGTGGGATGCGCGGCATGCAGAGCATGGCATGTCACAATCCTCAGTGACACAATCAGTCGAGCAAGACAGGTTGAGGTCTGTTGCATTGGCCGCATCGGGGAAGGACACATTGTGTGTGCTGATGCAGGCCACTCCCATGCAACTGGACAGTGGTCCAAAGACACTACAAATGTTTGTAGCCGCCCATTGGCAGTATCAGTTCACGACAAGTGGGGGTGTTGAGTGTGTGTGTTGTGCGTGGGCAAATGTGTGTGGCATTCCTGGGGTGGCGCGTCCCCCTAAGAAAAGTGAAGCCTTGGTATTGGGAACATATGCTGTAGGGATGCGCATGAAGACCTCTGGCCCAAAAAAGTGGCGGAAGGAGGTGTTGGAAAGCCACTTGGGGTTATCACGTGGCACAACATCAAACCGAAAGAATTTGCATAGGCCAGGGCACCACCACCGATTGGCCGAGGACAGTTTCAAGGTGCATTGTGCAGAGCGATATCGCGCATTGTGCCCCACTGCTGCTGCCACAGCTGTGGTGGTGGGAGCGACCGTTGTGTTCGTCAGGGGGGAAGCCATGGACATTGGTGTGGCTATGTCGGATGCTGAGGCAGCCATTCGGTCACGGTTGGTTGAGGTGTATATTGGGTTACGCATGTGCACTTCCGTCCGTGCTATAAGTGAGCGCATTCTTCTGCACTGTTCTCTGACATCTGCCCCTGGGCACCATGCATCACGGCGGTGGATAGTTGAGAAGGCTATTGCAGCAATGCATGATGCCATGCAGGATGAGGTGACGCACACCTTATTCCTGGCAACGTTCATTGCAGTGTTGCTTGACGGCTCGGAAAGGCAGAGGCATCGCGTCAATGAGTACGCCATTCTGCTTATTTTCCCGGGGATTGGCCCTGGGGGCATGTGTGAGGTGTTCCTTGGGGTGGTGGATGTGGCCTGTGGTGATGCGCATGAGATTGCAACACAGTTGGAATGTGTTCTGCTGTCCTGGATTCCTGACCGCGATTGGTGGGCAAAGAGGGTAGTGACCTTTGCAGTGGACGGGGCTTCCAACCTTGGTGTGCGGGGTGCCAGTGCGCGGCAGGTTGTTGATGTCTCTGTCATTGAGAGCAATGTGTTTGCCTTGATTGGGAAGTGGTTGGTGTTGATGACACCCTTGGGTGAGCCGTGCCATGTGTTGCAGCGCAAGTTGGGTCTTGCGCTGGAGGCTGCCGGCGCGACCCATGTTGATTACATGGCGGCCGTCGATCGGCAGCGAGGCTTGTACAGTGGGGCACGGCAGTGGAAGGAGTTGCAAAAGTGTGTGCAGAAGCATGTGCAGGATAACCGTAGTGGCTTGCAACTGATCCCCACAAGTCATCGCATCAGGTGGTCACAGGCAAATGCAAGGCGCAACACTGCTTTTTTGGCCAATGTCCCCTGGGTGGCACGACACTTTGATTCCAAGGTGCAGCACTCTACCAAGGAGGAGGATGTGTGGGAGGACTGCCATGATGCCAGTTTGCTTGCACGGGGGGTGGTTTATGGGGACATCTTGCATGGCATGCGGTGTTTTAACAGTGTGGCACAACTGCGCGCGCCCACAGGTGCACACTTAGCCACTGCCACAGGTATGCTACAAGCCCGGTTGCAGAAGGTGGCTTGCGAGGAGGGTCGAGGGTGGTTGCAGTTCAAGGAGCAAACTGCGACCGGTGCATGGCATGGTGTGCAGTTGGTGCAGTTTGATTCAGGTGGGCAGAAGTGTGTAACAACCCCTCCTTTTCCTGGCGTTCAGGCGCGTGCAGTAACTGATGCGTTGCTTGCAGGCATCAAGGAGGGGCAGGCAACCATTGACCCCAGGGGGGTGTTGGAGTGCGCAGTATTGTTGGACCATGGCCGTTTCCTTGGCCTCCCGGTCAATGAGCGTGCTGCATATGGGGTAGAGCAGTTGCGTCAGTTTATGGCTGCACACCAAGAAGAGTTGTGCGCGGCACATGTGAACTGTGACCGTGCCTTGGTAGAGTGGGCAGACCTTAAGGAGCACATGGTGCAGCACTTTGCAACTGTGCAAATGTCCAAGATGTGGGAGGTATTGGCACCCGAAAGGGCACATGCACAGTGGGTCAATGTGTGGCGCGTTCTCGCATTATTGCGAACGTATTGCCCCGCTGAAGCTGCAGTAAAGCGTGCCATCTCTTTGCGTGGGAGGTTCTGCAGCAATATGCATGACATTGTGGAGACACATGTCCTCAGCATGTGCATGGCATTGCATTCCAACTTGCCCCCTTTACAGCAATGGGCAAAGGGACAAGGTGTTGCAGTGGCACGCCACTTGGCTGCCCGTGCACGCTTCGATCTGCACCCAAGACAGAGGGTTTCAAGGAAGGTAAGTGAAAGAGAATCTCTGGAAGCTGCGATGCTGCAGTGTCTACAAGGTAATGAAGCAGTGGCTGATGATGGTGACAACCTGCCCTTCTTTGGAGGGCCGGGTACACCACTAGCATCCACGGCCCCCTCAAGAAAGGGTACAGAACGGCACCAGGCTGATGTGGTACGCACTGTGGCACCAGATGGGACCCCTGACTCGCATGCTGGCAACCACGACTTCGTCACTTTTCACAGAGGTATGGAGTGTGCCACATGCAAGAAGGAGGTTCGCATCTGGTGCAATACATGTCTAGTGTGTCATGCATGCTTTTGCGCAAGCCCGCGTCCTTGTGGGGACGTGGTGGTGAATGTTGTAGGTGATGTCTGTGATGAGGGGGAGAACAATAGTGCAGACGAATTGGCCACAACGCGCAAGCCAATTAAGGGGCGCAGTGTGGCTAGGATGCAGGCGAAGTTGGTAATGGCAGTGCAGAATGGCAGGGTGCGTGATTGGATGAGGGTGGCGTTGGTGCATTGTCTTGATGTGCTTGGTATAAAGGTGGCAAGTAACAACACTCGGCGGGAACTGCGGGACCTTGCTACGCAGCACGCATTGCCATTGTTGGAAGAATGGGATGCGTTTGTGCCAGACACGGACCGTGTCACGCGTTTTGCGGCACCACCAAGCAGCTCCCAGCCCAGTTGCTCGCAGCCAGTGGATGACATGGATGGACTCATCGATGAATGAGAGGATGCCCACGTATTTGCATGTGCCTTTTTGTTGTTGTGCGCTCTCTTTGAAGATTTTGCCCATTTTCCGTGTTGCAACATTTGGTTTTCTATGGTGTACCATGACCATTTTATGTGTGGATCCGAATTTAACTGATGCCAATTGCCATGGTCAGGATGCTATCCGTTGAGATTTCTGCCCCTTTCCCTGTTTGGCACAATTTCCCCCACGTTTCCCATTTGGTTTTCAGTACTATGTATGGCCGTTTTGTGTGGTGGTCGTTCAATTTTCCCACTTTTCCTGCTCCCACATTTTCCCCTTTCCCCTTTCCCCTTTCCCCTTTCCCCTTTCCCCTTTCCCTTTCCCAAAGTGTATTTTTCCTTGGCCACTTTTGCTGCTCACCCATTTTCCCCATTGCCCCGTTGTGGTGCTCAAAGTGTTTTTTTTTTGTGTTGCCATGTTTCTGATTGTCACAGGTGCTGTCTGCTGTCAACAACAGGTGTGCAATTGTTTTCCAAATGGGGGGGGTTTGTGTTTTCTGTTTTTTGTGGCGCCTTTTTTCCTTGGGGGGGGGGTGGAAGGCACCTGATAGTGGGGGGGGGGGATGGGTGGGTCAAGGGGGGGGGGGGTTCCTGTGAAGAATTTGGTGTGGACAACGGCAAGGGGGGGGGTGATTTAGGGATAGTTTCTCCCAATTTCCTCTAGACATTAGACCCCTAGACCCACTTCCAATAGACAAGAATATCAGACATCTTCTTGGACAGACCGCACACACAACACCCCTTATCAGACATCAGACATCAGACTTTATACACAATCCTGCCGCGCACACGTGACGAGGATTATCAGTCCGCATCCGTCTCTTCCTGGTGTGGGCCTTTGTATCCCCGTAAGGTCGTGCCCCACCCCATGCCCAAACACCTCCGTGAGCGGGTACTCTACCGGCTCCGAGCCCATACCTCTAGACCCAAACGAAGTCTTTGGACCCAGGCCCAAAGACTTGCTTCAATCGCCACTCGCTCCGCCGCAACAGTCTAAGGTCCTTTCTAAGCCCCACACACATCCGGGCATAATGCCAATATTCTGCTAAGCTACACGTCTCCAGGCAATCGAGACCATCACCAGCTAAGGCAACGTATGCACATCTACGTAATGCCACACCGTTGTCTACGCCAAGCGTTCCCCCGCAGCTGTTGGCTACACTGCGAGCATGCCTTTCGGCTGTTGTCCTTCATGGGCACCATTTGCTCATCGACCGACGTTTGAATGTACACAGGGTGCGGCAAATGACGAAATGGCCGCAAGCCACCGAGCGCCTCCACCAATCCACCATTCATGAATGTAGGGCTATTCTTCGTCATCATTTCAATGCTATTCGTAAGGACACTCTGCACCGGTGGAAAATTGGTGTGCAAAAACCCGTGAAGGAATGATGGACAAATCACAAAAGGGCCGGCACGAAAAAGAAATGGCCCAACCGCACGCATCCAACTTGGTAGTACGGGAGCTACGTGTGCACCGGCACCGTGCCATGGCCTCCATTACCCAGCATGTGGCTGCCCTGCTACCCTACTACCAAACGTTGGGGCAAATGCAATCTTCTATATGATTTGTTGTGTGCGATGCAACCACTGTGCGTGTAGCAGGGTAGGCAAGTAGGGACCAAATGGTGCATGATGATGTTCGTACTCTCTAGTTGTAGGCGCATGCGACGGGTGCTTGCCCTCGCTAACTGTGTCAGAGGGTTGGGGTATCCATGCACGCTGTTGGCCTGCCCCACATGCATATGTAGTAAGGGATCCCAGCATGCTTGCCTAACAGGCTTTTGTACTGACGGCTCAGGTGGTGCAAGCACAGCCTGTCTGGAAGGGAAGAGCAAGAGGGCCCCGCGATGGACCTCCGCCGGTCGGCTCAGGCTATCAGGCCAGAGCCGCTCCCGAAAAGGCAACCATAGGACCCACCTTATGGTTTCTGCCATCCCTTTATTCCGCTCCTGGTGACTCATAGATGCTGTGTATCATGAGCGCCCCCTGCCATCGTGTCATCAAGGACGAGCCAACCAACATCATGGTTGAGATACGCTCTGCTGTGCCGAGGACGGAGAGCACGGAATTCCCGTTGTCCTTCGCCCGAGCCCTGGCCGACTTAATCAAGCAAGTCAACCCCACTGTGCAGAGGCCGAAGTCAAAAGAGCCACGCACGCCCCGGCATTTGAGCGATGATCTGGTCAAGATACAGTGAGGCGCGGCTGGCCGTAGCCTGACCCTAGGAATCTTAGAATGTTAGCAAGATGGGGTGTGGTTGCCCGTTGCAAACCACGTGAGACTGCCAGTGAGTCGGGTGTTGAACTAGTTGCCGTACCATCCTCCGAGCCGACTAGGTGCCAGCGAAATGCCCCATGGCGCGGTGCCACTCCTCCCTTGAGGAAATGGACCATCCCCCCATTCGGAGATTGAGTCCTCCCGCCTAAGCATTGAAGGTGACTCTGGGTCTGTGGAGTAGCACAGCTGTGATACCAGGATGGCCGCATCAACGTCGAGGCGTCGCTCTGCGACGCCGCCATGGAAAAGGTACGGCGCAAACCCGCAGCCACCAATGCAGCCAAGCCCACAGACGGTGGCACCGCAGATGGTGTCGTTTATGGTGCCTGTCCCACTTTTGCATTGGCTTCATCAGGCGGCCTTGCAGGGTTTGCCTAGCTACGGCAGCAAGGACACGTGCAAGCGCAAGAACCCGCGAATTTACTAAAAGCTCATCAAGCGGCTCCGGAAGGACCTGGGCATCTTTGAGGAGCGGGAACCACGCGTGGAGGATGGGCGGAGTAGGGACGGCGGACATCAGCGTCACGGCCCTGGACCGAAACGGGCGCATCGTCCGGGGTGTCACAACGCACAAGCACTAGGGCACTGTTAGCAAGTGCAGCTCAAGCCGGATCCTTATCACGGGTCCCATCCGGCGTGCACACGGCAAGGGGAAGCGGCGCCGCAACCGTATCCACCCAGGCCGCAACCATTGGATCCTTCAGCTCATACTCAGCTTGTGTGCATTGTGCGTGGCGCACTGTCAATGTCATGCTGACGGATGCGGGACGCGGGCACTATGTGCGCACTATAGTGGACCAGCCCATTTATAGGAGACCGGCGCCCTCGTCACCCCCTCCGTATCGGAACACTGGGTGGGACAAGCTGACCTGGCCCCTCCCATCAAGGCACCCAGAGCGTGGCCATTATGACGGATGACACCCAGGAAACATGCGGGAACCAAGAATAGTGGGGTGTTACAGCGCGAGCAGCCGGGCCCTCGTGGACCGCTACCAGCCGGGCCAGACCATGTCAGGACTGTAGCTGTGACTCCTCCGTGCCGAGGTTCCTATACTGTTCTGCGCAGTCCATGTTGCCCCTATGTTGTCCCCTATGCCTGTGCCTAACCATGTGCACAGCGCGCACACTGTCTGCATGTGGGCTATGGATGATTAGGGTTGTACGATGACTGCAGAACTGTTCTCTGACCTAACACATGGTCGACCTAACCTTCTGTCTTCTGCTCCTCGCGTACATCTGTTGTGCCCACCGTCCTACTGCCACACGCAATGGTGCACCCTGATGCATGCGGACCAACACACACACACCCTATGTAGCATCTCATGCATGGGCGATACACTAAAGCTAGCACGCTTGCACTCCATGTCAGACACCATACGCATACATGCACACTTGATACCTACAGGTGCATTCTCAGCCTCGGACACACTGTTGCATCCCGATGCATTCACACACACCAAGGGTCCCACATACGGGTGCCACACGCTACATCATACACATGCACATCCCTTGTGGGGCATTGGCAGCAAACATGTCTTGTGTGCACTGCGAATGATCTAGTAGATGCTTGTTCTCTAAACAACATCCACATCACCTCCACAATGATCGATAGCCAGTTAGGCGTGGGAGACTGTCTGCACTACCGCATGAAGGAACAACACATGTTATGCCAGCATGCTGCATGGACCTTCCGGTCTGCTCAGTTTTTGAGTGCAGTTGTGCTATACATAAATGGACCTTCAGCTTCCCAGGTTATTTCGAGTACACTCAATGACACCTTGACCGTTAGGGACATAATATCAAAACAAAGAACACATTGCCAAATGTCCAACCTCTGACGCACAAAACAATTGCAATTTAGCACCTCACCAACCCAAATACTTATCTACCACGTGCTATGCACCACAAAGGACCTTGATAAAAAGGGCTTGAAGGCGGATGGATCTGCGGTTCTTCGGAGTTCCATGGTGGGGTGCTACCTTTTTTCACCTGCTGAAGCAAATGCATGCTCTGCAATGTAATGACCTGCAGCATGTTGCAGGATGCTGGTTGGGATCAAGCGCGAGACCAAGGGGAGATGACTCAAAGATGAGTCCTCACGCCTACTCACACACCCACTCACTCCCACGCACCCATTCACCTTGCCAAAAAACACAGCCTGTTTCCACTGCCAGCAGCATGCTCCAAAACGCCTCAACAGACATCCCATGTTGTACAACCCTGAGAGGTGCTAAAGTATGGGTTGGGCTATCCACGGGCGCAGCGCTAATCATGTCGCCAGATGACCCATGTTGCAAAAATTGCGAAATTTTCCTAACTTGAACGCAAATGCTATATGCATCGTTTTTCAATGCTGTTTACAAATATGCAGTTGGATTCGGATTTCGTGAAAATTCCTTTTGCACAATTCTATAGCCGGATCTCAAGATTTTCACTAGAAGAATTCGGGCAACGTCCAATGTGATAAGCCATTAACAAATGTACCTTCGGTTCGTTTTGAAACGCATGTTTAGTTTGCAAGATGAGAGGGCCAATCCGGCAGGACCAAGGTGGCAGTGGGGCCCCTCCCCCACCTCCGGGACGCGGTGTGTGCGCAGGGCGCGCCTCTAATTTTTGGCACTCTATTCAAAATATCATTTTTCCCAAGACAAGTGGTTTGGTTTCGGGCAGGTGGGTGGTTTGGCCTGGGTCCCTCCCCCCCTGTGACCCCCCCCCCTCCCCCTGGCTAAGCAAATCCCTCCCTGCGATGGGGCCCGACGGGACACGTCAGTGCACGTCAGGCTTTGTGACGGGCAAACCCCCCTGCCCCGCCTTCCTCTGGAGGTCAGAGACAGAGATCCCCAAGAAACAACCAAATTTTGTTCTAGAGTTTGAGTCGCATTTGGTGCACAAACTCTGGAGTCTCGAAAGCCCCCCCCCCCCCTATGCCTGTGGTGTGTGCTGCTCCATCTCTGCTCCGTCGATACAAGAGCATCAGTGCCCCGTGCGCTGGGGATGTGAGACACATGGCCACCACCGAAAGGCCCAAACGACCTCCATCGCCACAAAAGCACGTCACACAAAAGGCAATGGAATTTACTGAAGGGTAGACTCCCGCGGGCCGCTTTTTGGTACCCACACTTTTTGGTCCCAGAGCCCCCCCCTCCCCCCTCCCCCCGTCCCCCACGCATGTCGCAGGTACCCGGGCCTTGAGAAGTACATCTACCAACGGTACCGATTCTGGTCCAAATACGACGAGGGGGTGGCCATGGACGAAGAGTCATGGTACAGCGTCACCCCAGAAAGTATAGGTCTGCGCTGTGCTCTGTGCCCGTTGTTGTAGGCCTCATTGGGAGGGGCACAGTGCGTGCAAGTCTGACATTTGCTGCCTGGCATTCGGTAGAACATGAATACCTCCGCTTGTAGAGGGCCCTCTGTGATGTGCGTCCTGGTGGTCTAGCGGTCATTATGCATTGGATACTGTGCAGCACATATGGACCCATCAAGGAGCCCGGATTTCGCACCGTCATTGTTGCGATTGCGGCCCGGGGGGGCGGCCGGGCCGGGTCCCTGTATGCGACCCCCCCAGCCCCCCCCCCACCCCCATCCCCCCCCCGGGTTTTGAAAGATAGTGGTGCCGGGCCGGCCACCAACAAGTGTCCCTAGAAAAAAAAGTTTTTTATACTATGTGTTTGTACTCAAAATACTCAAAATTTTGTAGAGAATTCATATTTGTGTTAAAACAACAAGAAAAAATTTTGACCTGAAGGAGGGCTACAGGAGGGCTGCAGGCCCTAACGGCAACCCTAACCCTAGCCCTAACCCTACCCCTAACCCTAACCCTGACCCTAGGGCTAACCCTGACCCTAACCTTAACCCTAACCCTAACCCCCCCCCACCCCTAGCTGGACGCCCCCCTGACCCCCGGCCAGACCCCCCCCCCGACCCCCGGCTTGACCCTCCCCCCCCCAACTGCCCCCCCCCCCAAGTTTTGAAAGATAGTTGGGGGGTGGGTCGCATCAGGACCGGTTGTAGTCGCCCCCCCGGGGATTGCGGATGCATTTCGTTCAAGTCAATAGGATTGCCCCCTGGTGCCACAAGTAGCCAGGCTCCGGCAGTTTTGAACCCCCTTCCGTCCCCTCCCCCCCCTGGTATTGGGCAATACTAAACAAGGGGTTTCAGGTGGGGAATGTGTTTTTTTCGAACACCACGTTTTTGACTCAATGTATACATCTGACAATGATCAGCGCAACGTGCCGATGATTTCGATGACGTTGGAACCGCCCCGGGCGCCCCCCCCCCCCCCCCTCGTTTTGGGGGGCAGAAAGTGGGTGGGTAGCTCGGTATCGACTGTAGGATCCCCCCGCCCCCCCCCCCCCCGTGCTCGTCGCGTTTGTCCCAAGGACTCGTGTTGGCGGTTGGCTTTTACCGGACGACAGTTGTTCGACGATTGGTGGACATTTGGTGGTCGTCAATGCAGTTGGTGGTCCTCAATCCACTGACTACAGCTGTCGACGTTTGCAGACGTTTGTGTGTCCGCGCGCCAACCAAATATCAACCAATGGAGCCCTTTCATGGTGCCCCGCATTTGATCCCTGGCTTTTTTTTTGTGCAACCATGCGCCCGTGGCAGGGGCGGGGTGCTACCCGCTGAAGCAAATGCATGCTCTGCAATGTGATGACCTGCAGCATTCTGCAGGATGCTGGTCGGGATCAAGCACAAGAGCAAGGGGAGATGACTCAAAGATGAGTCCCCACGCACACTCACACACCCACTCACTCCTACGCACCCATCCACCCACCCACCCACTCACTCACTAACGCTTTCATCATCTTCCTTCCCCATGCCACAGCCACGCCTGTCTCCCGCTCACATTTCACCCGAACTGTATGCCTGAAGGTGCCCTGCCATGGGCTCAGATGCCACAGAATAGAGGAACAAACCCGCCGCCCACGGCACAGCCCCCAGCCCATGGTGGGTTGGGTTGGGTTGGGTGGGGAGGCGGGAGGATCTCATCCATTTGCTGTGCTCGTTGTGCTGAGCCCTCATAGCCTCGATGTGCCTACGTGCCCCAGTCCCCAGGCCTCTCCTTTGCCACAGCCGAGCACATCGCACGCCGGACGAAGCTGCTGTTCCCCGAGGCAGAGATTGTTGTGGACGCATTCTCCGGCCCCGGGGGCAACGCCATTCAGTTTGCTCGCTTCTTCAAACAGGTTCGGTGCTGCGTGCCTCGCTGAGCCCCGAAGGGCGCTCCTGACATCCGCCATGCCCCCTGTTTGTCCCAGTCCCATCCCCCGGCCCCATGTGGACCTTCGATGTCCCCCATTGAGGCAGGCGAAGAACGTGCGTGAGGAGGCAGAGCTCACCGCCTCCGGGTCATGTAGTGGGGCAGCACAGCACGTCAGCAGCCTGTTTAGCAGGGCTGTAGGGATGGAGGTAATAGTGACCCAATTATTTTGGTGGGGGTTGGGGTGGAGATGGGGTGGCTCTGAGGGGCCCAAGATGATGTAATGACGATTACGAAACTCCTTTGTCCCTCTTATGGTAACGGGTGAATTTTGGCGCCAAAGGCGCTGAGTTGTTTTTTCTGAGGGGCCAAAAGTGGTCCAAAATCTCAAAAAAAAAAATTCTTTGAAGCAATATCATGAGGGCCACCTAATTGGTCAGCGGAATGTGCTGAACGCAAAGATATGTGTCGTGGGGGCCAAAAATCACATTTTTTTTACAAGGATGGTGAAAATTGGCCAAAATTGGGCGGCCAAATTTCGTCATTTGGGGGGATGGGGGGGCTCTGGGGGGGTACCACCCCCACCACTATACCCATCCCTCCAGGACATGCATTGGTTCTCGCCTGTGGACAGCTGCCTGTCACGATGGCGTTTCACGTGTGACCGGTAGCGGTTGGCGACCTGCTGCCCAGTGGCCGGTTGGTGACGCAGAGTCCGCGGGACAGCAAAGTGGTTTTCGCTCACCAACCAACGCATTGAATAGTTCCCCGTGGAGTAGAGAGTCTCTGGCATTGGGGCATGAGGCAAAGGGTTCGAACGAAAGACTGCAACGGAAGTCACTAGTCCCCGACAGTTACGTGTCATTCGGACATTGAGATGCTTCATGCCATCGTCACAATTACCACCCCATCAGCTTCCAGTACCACCAGTGCCATCGCCTTCACCCCCTGCAGCCATTGTTAGCATAAACACAACCTCCACGTCATCACTTACACCAGCATCATCAGCTGCAACCTCTCTACCCCGGGGGAGGGGGGCTTCTGTACCCGATGATACGTCATTCTGCCAGGATTTAGTTCATAGGACTTAGATGCAGTGGACTCCCTTTGCATATTCTGCACCGGCTCATCTACTGCAGCGAAAGGCGCCTATGACATGTCACTGAAGAGCTTTTCTCTTTGACTTTTGCTTTGCACTTCTGCTTTGTGCCTGACGGTACCGGTCGTGCACACGCATCCGTATCCCATAGCGGGGACGCCGCGGCCGTTGGATTTCGTCAAGAATACCGTTCGGCGCGTACTGGCTATCCGAATACCTCGTATCATCGTTACAGTTACCTCCACCCAGGCTGCTTTTGATCCTCTCTCGCCTTCTTTGTCTCTTGTCTTCTCCTCCCTGCCATGAGTGACGTACGGCCGTTAATCTGTGGTATCTGCCACAAAGCTGGCCACCGCCCTTTCCAGTGTCCTGACCGTACTGACAGCTCCGCCTCGTCGACCTCATCTGTGGGACCGCCTACAAGAGAATTGGACCCCTGCTGGTCATGTGGAGAGCGCCACTACGCCAGCCAATGCGAAGTCCGCGCAGACCGCATTAAACGGGGCGTATGTGTGCTCTGCGGTTCTGCCGACCACTGGTGCCGTCAATGCCCTAAATACGCTTCAACCATGGGGGCTGCTCCAACCCGTTCTCGAGGACCCACGACGTCGCTGTGGTGCATGCGCTGCGGAGTATCCGACCACAGCACCGCCAAGTGCGAGCAGTCTGGAGCACCGATTTGCCTTCCCGATGGAGGCCAGGACGCCTTCCCTACATGCCTCTGGTGTGGAGTTCGCGGACACCGTTACAGCGACTGCCTGCGCCGCATCCCATCTGAAGTGCAAAAATTGACTACCGATCATTCAAAAACTTCCCAGCAAACAGAATCTCACAAGCAGGATATCGCTGAATTGCGTCTGGAAATGACTTCTCTGCGTAAAGGCCTCGAATCTGTGAATGAACTACGGAGCCAGATGGCAGACTTGAATAGGAAAGTCGACACAATTTCGTCTTGGAAACATGCCCACATCGCCGAGCATGCCAACCTGAAGCTGTCATTTGAGCAACATGTCGCCTGGTACGAGCTCCACGTCAAAGAAACCTCTGCCACTACCCGTAAGTTCGAGGACTTTCTGGACAACACATGGCCCGAGCACAAGAAACGCTTCGACGATTTTCTGTCCCATGCACCACCCGTTCCTGTCACTGCCGGTCCGTCCAATAACGGTGTCGAACATGTAGAAATCTCCAGCCAAGAGGAAGAAGGGGACACTGACATGCGGCGCTCATCCCTCGCCGGAAAACGATCAGCTTCCGATGGACCACCAACGACTCCACGAAAACCGAAACGCAGCACGTCCGCTACAGACAAATGGTGGCTGAAACTCCAACCCCTGTCCCCGTCAGATGCTGCTTCAGCCTGGCATGATGAGATCCTCGAAGCTGTGGTTACTGAATGGGACTCTACCAAGTGGGACCGCCTCATTGCTTGGACCGGTGAGTGGTGCGATCCTGAAATGTGCGCAACGGCGCGCACGCTGCGCTCCTCCGGAACCACGAATCACACTCTGAAGTCCGGCCTCACCACTGTTTTGCGCGGCGCCGCCATGCCTCCAAAAGTCCTTGGCTCCCACCCTCCTCTGTTAAACGCCTGAGCTCAGCACCATTGCCGGAACGCGACCCCGACATCACAATGGAAAATCCTCCCGCTCTTCCCGTTCCCGTTCCGGATTCTTCTCTTGTGACCGCGGCCGACTCCTTTGACGACGATGGTGCGGGTTTGACGACGAAATCATGGAGACCCGTCGAGTCCTTGAAGAACTCCAACGTAAGCTGGCTTTTGCGACACACATCTTGGATGCCGCTGTTATGGCACCCAAGTTCCGTGAACAAATTTATGAGCCTCTTTCCCTCCCTCACCGACCCCCTGCTGTGATGTTACGAGACTATGGACTGCAGTCCTATCAACTACGCCTTTTCCTTTTTGCTACGGCTGTCTCCAATTGTTCTGTCTTGTTTGAACCATCCACCGCAGATGTCGTCACCCGCAATGCCCAGCGACAATGTTCACCGACGTGGTTACTGGCTGCCTCTGAACCCCCCCCCCCCCGGCCACCACATCATACCCGCCTACCTTTGTCACACGCACGATACTATCCGTACTTTGCGCCGTTAATGTATGGACACACAGCCCAGCTCTCTGCAGCACTATCAACCTATGTCTCAACGACACATGGCAGGACCTTACAAATTTTCCCGATCAGTCCACACACTTCTTAGCGGTCACAACCGACTCCCCCAATTACCGTTCCCCGCATACCAAACACCTGTGGTTAATGCACCCCACGTCCATGCACGCCTCGCTACCACGTGACGTAAAACTATTTGCTTTTGCCGATTTCCAGAACACACGGTGGGGCCTGTACGGCTCGTCTACTGCAGCAGCACTCCTGTCGGACTTACAATTACTGAGACTGCACTCTTTCTTCAAGTGTCATCGGTCTGGATGGTCCAGTGTATGGTCACGAGCCCCTGCTAGTCCACAGTTACTACGCCTGCATACCCAGGGTATAAAAGCTGCTCTCCAGTCTTCCAACCTGGGCGTCTGGGCTAAATTGGTTGAAGCACCCCTTCCACACCTCCCGTACCAAGCACACCCGGTGTTACAGTTGTTACGCGGCATCTCCCACCAGCACTTCTGGTGCCTGTCTGCCCCTCCCCCCGGCGTGCTCATCTATGCAATGATCCACGTCCATATGTTGTGCATTTATGTAGGAAAAACCACACTGCCCCTCCTCCAGCGACTCCGCAAACACGGTACCACCGCAGATGCCTGCGCGGAAGATTCTTCCTTCCACGAGATGCTCAGGGCCACAGGACTAGCAGAATGGACCCCCGTCCCCCTTCACTTCACTACAGAGGAAATCCGCGCCTGCTACCTAGAACGGGACTGGTGGTACCGCCTGAAACGATGGGCACTAAACGACTGCGCCCCTGCAGTGCCCGGCGAAACGTCACCGTCTCAGACACCAGCAGCACAACACACTAAACGCCTGAACACACTTGTACTTCAATTGCAGACGGCTACCCGCGACCAAGATTTTGCACGTCGCCATGCTGTCGCAAATGAACTTCAGACGTTAGCATCCACCATGCAGATACCCCTTGTTCGCACTGCAGCTGTCCGTGTCCCGTACCTCACTCTCCCTCAGACCCCTGCCATCACCAGAGCTATAAACAAACTGGTACACAGCATGCCCGTCAGCCAGGCACAACGACAGGCGGTCCGAGCACGTATCGTCATTGTGCGCACAGTCCCTTTAAATGTCCGTCGTACTTTTGAGTCTGCCGCCAATCGACATGCCCGTGAACCCGGTCGCCCACCCTGTTACTGTACCCCCGACAATTTTTCCATATGGCAAGCAGCCGGTAATGTCCAATCAATCCGGGGTCACTTTTGCCTGCTGCCTGTCGCTGTCCCCCATGAGAACGGTACCTTGCGCAGTACCGACCCCCTGCCACTGCCCGGCCACAAGTCGCACCAGGCAGCAATTTCCAGTCTCAACCAGTTGGCACGGGCCCTCAATGTCACCCCCCTCTCTCCTACGTACCTCAGCAAGTACTTCCCTCCCACTTTGTTTCCTGAACAGGGCGCTCTGCGCCAGCGAGTCCGAAAAATCGCCTCTGCCCTCGCCCCACACGCCGTTGTACGAGTAGTTGACAAAGGTCCCGGCGCCATGTGGGGATTTTGCCGTGCGTGGCCTGGGACGAACTTCAATCATTCATGCGCCAGCAGGGGTATCACAAAGAAACTATCTCCCCCGACTCCATATTTCAGGCCATTCAGAACTCAGCCAAACACCACGCATGGCCACTGAACAATAAGGCACGCCTCGCTCTCTTATACCTCATAGGCAAAGCGAAATCACAAGTCCAGACTGAAATACTATGGAGGCCCATCGCAGCATCCCCTGCCCCCGTAATTTCACGGAGTCAATTACGGGTAGCAGCGCGTGCCTTCACCTGCTTTGTACGCACCCTTGTCGAGTTACCGGCCTGTTTTCTTGTCCTCAATGTGAACGACTTGGGTCAGTGGGTGAACCGGTTGTCCAACTGGTCTGTAGAGGTTATCGGAGAGGCAGACTGCAAGGAGCAGTTTAACAATGTCCACCCCGCCACTGTTGTACAACATATGAAAGAAGCGTCCGCCTGGCTAAAACAGCGACGCCGCTAGCGAGCTTCCACATTGGGCTGGAGTATACACAAAGAAAACAAGAAACTTGATAGAGCTGGTGAAGCAAAAAAGTCCGCCTTCGATTTTCTGTCAATGGATGCCCTGATTGAACTCGTGAGCTTTTCCTTGCTCCAGGATAACGTGGTCCTGGCAGCTGGTGAACCTTGGCGCCGCAGCGGTGCCATCCCAATGGGCGGACCCTTTAGTGCCCAGTCAGCAGACCTGCATTGTGTGTGGTGCTGTAAGAAATTCGTCCACCTGTTGCGCCGTATGGGCGCTATGTCCGTGACCCCTGATGGGATTTTGCAATGGGCCCTTCCTGACGGTAACACAGTAGCCTTACAGCAATTCCGCGACAATGTCATGGTCGCTGCCAAGGGCCCTGCCCCCCACCTTGCAATGTACCCTGTTTGCCAGGCTCTTGAAAAGGCCTGGGACCTACATGTTCTTTGCCCCTGTCGTGATAAAAACCCGTCAGCAGTCTGTCACGGATCCTGCATGGGAACCTCGGTCCGGTGCACGGGCGTCACAGTTTACGTCTCCACCGAGGCCGTTTTTTGCCACTCGCACCCCAATGCCCTCGATGCACACGGACAGTTGAAATTCGGTGCCCCCCTGCAAAGCTTCTGGGCCACCAACACTAGGCGCACCACCAATGTCTTCCTATCCGCCCTCTCCAACACACTCCCGTTCCTACAGTCATGGGGTGCATTCCTACTGTCGTGTGTCATGTGGATGCAGCTGGCAGTCCTTTCTGGGTACCCAACCCACGCCGTGCGCACCTGCGGTACACCGCCTTTTGGCTAAGGCACCATGGGATGTGACAGCAACAGTACGGTGGATTCTTTTCATCGTGCGACGCCTGCCACAGTCGCTGGGCGACAGTCTCTTAGACCTGGTGCACTGGCTGCGACGGGAGGCGACCTGCCAGGGTGTTTTCTATGCCTCCTGGCACCTGAGACACCACGGGCCATGTTCCGAATTTTGCGGTGACTGGTCTGCTAACCTGCCGCTTATACTATCTGTGTCCTGTATGCTTTCTACCAGCCCACGGGTGGACTGGGGAGTCCACCGGGGGAGGGGGGCTTCTGTACCCGATGATACGTCATTCTGCCAGGATTTAGTTCATAGGACTTAGATGCAGTGGACTCCCTTTGCATATTCTGCACCGGCTCATCTACTGCAGCGAAAGGCGCCTATGACATGTCACTGAAGAGCTTTTCTCTTTGACTTTTGCTTTGCACTTCTGCTTTGTGCCTGACGGTACCGGTCGTGCACACGCATCCGTATCCCATAGCGGGGGGGGGGGCGGGCCCGGTCCTTGTATACGACACCCCCCCCCCCCGCCCCGAGTTTTGAAAGATAGCGGTGCGGGGGCCATGGCGCCAAATTTTTTGTCCCATGCTTAGTTGAGCGGGGTACTATGCCTTTAGTCCTGAAGACCCTTAAGACTTTGTTCCTGGCAAAGACAAGATATCGCTATTATCGCATACATACCTCTATACCCCCATGCCCCCAGACACCCCCTTGAGGTATGCATGTGATAGTAGTGGGTTGCGCGCAGCCCCCCCCCCCCCCCAGCCAAGCTGCCAATACCCCCCCCCCCCCCACCCTCCTGCCGACCCCCCCCCCCCCCAAGTTTTGACAGATAGCTGGGGGGGGGGGTGTCGCATCAGGACCAGTTGTAGTCGCCCCCCCGGGCTCTCTACATATCTGGCCTCGCCACCACGGCCATGACCACCTACAAAAGCATTGACGCTGGCCAGGACCCCTCGTGCTTCCACGGTGTCAACAGCATTTTGTCCATCTCGTTCACAAAGGCCACACAGGAAGTAAACTCTGCACCCCAACTGGAGGACCAATCTCCCTTTTCGATCTCTCTGCCCCACATGCCAGACCCGTCCTGTGTTTACTCGATGGCGGAAATGCTTGGTCACAGGTGATTGCCATTGATATTGACCCTGTCAAAATTGCATGCTCCCAGTGGAATGCGAAGATCTACGGAGTGTTTGACAAGATTGAGTACATCCAGGTCTCACATTGTGTGTGGATGTGTGTGTGTGTGTGTGTGTGTCTGTGCGCATGTGTGTGTATGTGTGTATGCGCGCATGTGTATGTGTATTTGTTTCGACCACACAGCACCAAGGGCTGTCTAGCACAGCTCCTTACGAGGCTTGTATGATCACTTTGTGTTGTTTGCATTGTTGACACTATTCCTGTGCACGTATGCATGACTGTATTTATATGCCTTTGTGTGGTGTGTGGTGTGTGGTGTGTGCGTATTTGTATGTGTGTGTTTGAGTATATTTGTGAGTGTGTGTGTATCTGTGTGTGGGTGAACTGAAACACAATAGTTATGTCATTACAGCAGGTGATGTCTGGAAGCGCCCTGGGTGTATCCCCATGGTGGCAGCTTTTCCGCCCAGTCCGCTGACCTGCATCGCCAAGGGGGGGTGTACTTTCATTGGAAGTTGTTCCGCGACATTTGGTCAGCTACAGATTGATGGCAGTGGGTTTGTTTTCTGGATTACCCCTTCTGAATCCTCACACTGTGCTAGTTTCGGGATATTATTTTTGCTTGCTACCTCCTTCCCCAACTCCCCCCGCATTGCCATAGTTAGTAGGATATGCCGAATCCTCCGCCCACAACATGGCCGTACCCTCTTTTCAGGGTCACGGAGAACAGAAGCTATGAGAGTGCTGCACAGGGCGGTAGCCAAGGCAAACCCAGGATCCCCCCATGCATCCCAAGCTACAATTAAAGTACTGCACCACCTGTCCTATAAGATGCTCCTGAAACGGGGCTTGGTTGCGGTACACGTTGGGGCATGGATAAGAAATCATGCATGCGGGAGTGCAGACAGGTACTCATCCTGGGTATTACCGCCAGCCCTAAGAGTGAATGGCATCTGTGGGGCGTGAAACGGCGACTTTAGTGCACTGGCAGCCCCTGTACAGAACTGTGATGCACCAGACTGCCACTGCAAACGTCCATGGCAGCACAATGTGTGTGTGTGTGTGTGTGTGTGTGGATGTGTGTAGTGCACCAGTTATGGTGTACTTCATGATTTGAAATCTGAAACTCGGTCTTCGTTGAATCTGTCTTTTTACCACAAAGCTCGGAGGGGCTGGTGGGTGGGAGGGGGTTGCTCAGTACCGATTCTTACCGAAAGCACTGTGAAGAAAAGTGGTGCCAAGTATACATCACATGGTGCATACAGATCCCAGTCTGCAGCTTGCCGCTGGATCGGCGCTCTTTGTTCCATGGTGGCGTCGTGGTTTATGACCCAAGCCCATGTATTGCGTGCTAGCACTGCCAGAGAGGCAGCGCATGGCCCTTCTTCCGTCAAAAGCTGAGGGATTGCTGTTGTGCGCCTGTGCCCCACAGAATTGCGCCAATTGGCGTTGAACATGCTTTGGGTTGTTTGACTGTCCAACGGACGAGGAATTTGACATTCAGACACCCCGTGTTGTGCCCATTTGTTTGTTTGCAAATTGTGTGTATGTGTGTATGTGCTTCACACCCACGGTCACCCAGGGGCACATGACCTCACTGTGGTGTGGGGGTGTAACCAGGCATGGAGCCAGGGCTAACACGCAACCTTTCCGCAAGGTCGCGTGCCCCACCCCCCGCCGCCCACCGTAGGGCAGCCACGACCTGTACACCCGTATGGTGCAGTTGGTAGTTGGAGACTGGTGGTTGGTGGCGGCCGGTGGTGGTTGGCGGCAGTTGGCGATTGGCGATTGGCGGCCCGCCGGATTTAACCGTACCTGGGTTCGGCGTACCTATCGGCTCGGCGTACTTATCGGCTCGGCGTACTTTCGGCAGGCCGATCGGCCGGCCGAAAGTCCGGCCGTACCTTCGGCCCGCCGACGCGGCCGGCCGAAGGTACGGCCGTACCTTCGGCCAACCGATCGGCCGGCCGAAAGTACGGCCGTACCTTCGGCCGGCCGAAAGTACGGCCGAAAGTACTGTGGCCACCGCAGGAGTCATGTTATTGAAGGGGCCACAGGCAAGGCGGTACACACAGAAGGCGGTGCACACACAAGGCGGAACACACAAAAGGCGGTCTGTGGCCACCGCAGGAGTCATGTTATTAAAGGGGCCACAGGCAAGGCGGTACACACTGAAGGCGGTGCACACACAAGGCGGAACACACAAAAGGCGGTCCGTGGCCACCGCAGGAGTCATGTTATTGAAGGGGCCACAGGCAAGGCGGTACACACAGAAGGCGGTGCACACAAAAGGCGGAACACACAAAAGGCGGTCCGTGGCCACCGCAGGAGTCATGTTATTGAAGGGGCCACAGGCAAGGCGGTACACACAAAAGGCGGTGCACACACAAGGCGGAACACACAAAAGGCGGTCTGTGGCCACCGCAGGAGTCATGTTATTAAAGGGGCCACAGGCAAGGCGGTACACACAGAAGGCGGTGCACACAAAAGGCGGAACACACAAAAGGCGGTCTGTGGCCACCGCAGGAGTCATGTTATTGAAGGGGCCACAGGCAAGGCGGTACACACAAAAGGCGGTGCACACACAAGGCGGAACACACAAAAGGCGGTCCGTGGCCACCGCAGGAGTCATGTTATTAAAGGGGCCACAGGCAAGGCGGTACACACAGAAGGCGGTGCACACAAAAGGCGGAACACACAAAAGGCGGTCTGTGGCCACCGCAGGAGTCATGTTATTGAAGGGGCCACAGGCAAGGCGGTACACAAAGAAGGCGGTGCACACAAAAGGCGGAACACACAAAAGGCGGTCTGTGGCCACCGCAGGAGTCATGTTATTGAAGGGGCCACAGGCAAGGCGGTACACACAAAAGGCGGTGCACACACAAGGCGGAACACACAAAAGGCGGTCTGTGGCCACCGCAGGAGTCATGTTATTAAAGGGGCCACAGGCAAGGCGGTACACACAGAAGGCGGTGCACACAAAAGGCGGACTGTGGCCACTGCAGGCGTCCCTCTTATTAATATATAGGGGGGGGGGTTTGTTAGTATATGGGGGTATTAATACAAGGGGGGGTGACGGATTAAACCGTACCTTCGGCCGGCCGACTCGGCCGGCCGGAGGTACGGCCGTACTTTCGGCAGGCCGATTCGGCCGGCCAGAGGTACGGCCGTACTTCCGGCCGTTTTTTCGGCCAAAACAAGGGGGGGGTGACGGATTAAACCGTACTTTCGGCCGGCCGATCGGCCGGCCGAAAGTACGCCGAGCCGACAGGTACGCCGAACCCCAGGTACGGTTTAATCCGGTGAGCTGCGATTGGCGGTTGGCGGTTGGTGGTGGTTGGCGGTTGGCAACTGGCGACTGGCGGTTGGCGGCGGTTGGTGATTGGTGGTTGGCGGCGGTTAGCAGTTGGCAGTTGGTCACCGCTGGTGGTTGGCGGTTGGTAGTTGGTGGCGGCCGGCGGTTGGTGGCGGTTGGTGGTTGGCCGTTGATGGTCCCTTGGGGCGGTTCTTAAGGGCGGTCCTTAGCAAAAAGAAATCTAGTTCCTAAAGGACCCCCCTGCAAAGCACTGCTCGTAAAAACTAGCTCGTCAACCCAACATCAAATGAAGGTCATGGAGGCTAGGCGCTTTTGTGATGGACAGTGATGATAAATGTGCATGGAGTATCCGCGCAACTTCTTCATATGCATGCCCGCCGTCCAATTGTCCGTGAACGAGTGCATGTACAGATTGCCAACCTCTATTTGGATTTAAACCTACCCTTGATTAATGTGGATTATTGTGTCGAATCATCCCCCATTGAAGGCCAGTAGCGGACAAGCAGTAGCAGGATGAGAGAGGGTCAGGAGCCCGACCGCGTGGTTTCAATGCACTTCTGCACCATGTGCGGTGTCATAACCCAGTACAAGCACCCAACCTTGGGAGCAAGAATAATTACACTATCCCATAGACTCGACCGGCGGGTCCCGATGTCAAAGTTGGCTTGTGTGGCATTGCAAGCCACGACTAGTAGCCCCCCTTGACAACGAGCCCCTACAAGCAAGGGTGTGTGTGTAGACCAACCAGTACCTAACAATCATGTTTCAACGAAAATGTGTAAAAAACAGGCTCGAGACATCCGCCGCTTGGACGACACTCAAGTGTGCAAACACACACACACAAACACACACACACACACACACACACACACATGCGCGTGCGTGCGTGCGCCCCGGTGGAACCACCAAGGCCCAATACAAGCGCAATTTCTTGTGGTCCTCTAACCAATCGCCCGTCAGGCAAACACCAAGTTTCATACCTCAGCGTGGACCGATGGCAGGGCACAACATGGAACCTAGGGTGTTGTTCTCATGCGACCCGCAAGTGCACACACCAATGCTTGTCCCTTGCCACCAGAACCATAGGGTACACACTTGTCTTGGCATGGGAATGCCCCAATATGGCCTTCACTAAAGCTCGGTTCCCCCTAGTGTCGCCCACTTCCTCCTACCATTGCTACCTCCACGGAATCTACATTGGTGTATTATGTAATGCGAAACCAAGGTGCTCGGACCCCTTGTCGCTCATGCTCTCTATAGCTGTGTGGTGTCAGATGATGGATTTGAGTGAGTATGAGGTGAACCCTGTGCGTTGCGGTATGCATGGCACCATAGTCCGGGGTGCAGCCACCACCCACCCTGAGGTAACCAAATTGGCTGTTCCATGGTTCAGATGATGCCCAAGCTACCCATGCCTAAATGGTGTCACATCCATAGGGCACTGCACGGGATCCAACGGTAATGGCAGTGCTGCCGCCCACATGGATGCCGATGAGGTTCCGCCACACTCAGGGTAGGGGCTACAAACCGAGGCGGCCCCTGCTCAGATCTGGGGAATGGCGCCCGGATGGCCGTGTGGTGGTATGGTATGGCGGATGGGGTTTGGGTAGTAGCCCGGGGAACGCCCCGATAGCCGTCTATTGGTACGGAGGCCGAAATGTGTGTGGGGGGTGGCTGGCTGGCATTGGTCGGGCAGCGAGGTGCCCGGCGGATGCGATACGCCCCGAAGGCTGCCTGTGGGTATGACGGCCGGGTGGGTTAATGGGGGGGGTGCTATCCCAGGTGTTGCCCGTGGCAGCGGGGATGCTATGCGCCCCGATGGCCGCCTGTTGGTATGGCGGCTGGGTGGGTTAATGGGGGGGGCACTATCCCAGGTGTTGCCCGTGGCAGCGGGGATGCTGTGCGCCCCGATGGCCGGCGGGGATATGATGACCGGCCCGCAGCGGCCGGCCCCTTCCGCACACGGGTGGCCCCCCAGTGCCAAGGCGGCCCGGTCACTCGACAGGTGGGGATAGGTGTGGCTAGCGGGGGTCATCGTGTGGGCGCAAAGGGGCCAGAGGTGACCCTTCCACCCCTGCCGGCTGCCACAGGGTGGCGCTGACTGTGGCGGGGCAGGTCGGACTCCACCAGGGGTGGCGAGCGAGAGGAGACCGAGCTCCCCATGCCGGAGCGGAAGGAGTCAGCCCGCGGTGGATGGAACCACGGGTCGGTACCGCTAAGTGTGGGTGCCGAGGTGGGCGTCCGACCAGCCAAGGCCGCACGTGTGCGCTGGGCCTATGTGCGGGAGGCAGTGCGACCGAGCGTCGGACCAGGCCCCCCTACCCGCCGGCCAAATGCCGCTCTTTGGTAGTACCTGGCGGGCTAAGGGCTCACACCTGGCGCACGTCCACACGCCTTGGGAGGTTGGCTGCCAGCCGGGAGTGGTGCCGGCTCCGGCCAAGCCCCCCTCCAAGGAGCCTGAGTGGTACCCGCCGCACACAGTTGGGCTGTTGCATGGGTCAGGAGCCCATGGAGAGGAGTCGAAGAGGATAGCCTCTGCCATGATGCTGAACCGGACTGGGCCCGCGGTCCAGATTGGTGGGGGCTGGCGGGCACCATGGGGTTGGCGCGCGGGTGCGCCCTACCAGAGGACCGCATCTCCTCCTCCTCCTTCTTGTGTCTATGTTTGTGTATGGGTGTGTGGAATCTGTGCGTGTGTGCGTGCGGGTGTGTGTCTGTGTGTGCGTGTGTGTTGGGTGCCGCGCAGATACGGGCTTCTCCCTTAACAGCAATTTGCTCTTCATGTGGAGCCTTCAGTAGTCGCATGTCCCGAACGGGTCCTTTGGTACTCGGACCGACCTTTGCCCAGGGCCGTGGGGTGTTGGCCCCAAGAGGTCCGCGGGGCTGAGGTGGTCATCATCGACGGGCCGGGTGGCCTTCCGCCGCGGCGGTTGGTCTGGCTCATTACCTACGGGCCGCCATCCCGCTACATGGGTTTGTACGAAACAAGAGGGGCCCATGACCGCCGTCAAGTGCGCCGGCTGCGTGATATGCTGCTGGCCACCCTACGCATGGCCGGTTACCAGCCGCGGGTCTCGTACCAGCTACTGGGATTAGCCCTACGGCCCTCTCGCTGAGCCCCCCGCCACGCCTTTCCCCAGGTGCGCTCCCAGGGTGAGGCCGGGGGGTTCGAGGGTGCAGGTCCACGCGCTGACATCTCCGGCAGGAGTGCTGTGCGGTAAGGGGGGAGGGGGGATCGGGCTACGGACCAAGCCCTCGAGACCTGCCGGCCAAACGCCGCCCAGTCGGTAGTACATAGCGGGCTAAGGGCCCACACCCGTGAGACTGCGTCCCCTTTCCCGTGGGGGGGTGGCGGACCGTGCCGGAAGTGGAGCCGGCGCTCTGCCTCGCCCCCCATTCCGTGCCCCTGGGGGGATCCAGCAGCGTGTGAGGCGGTGGTGCGTGCGCGTTGTGAGGGCCAGGGGACAAGGGGAGGAGACGAAGAGGAGAGCCGCCGCCATGATGCTTAGCCGGACGGGTTGGGACGTAACCCCCCTCCCGGTCGCGACCAGACCGGTGAGGGCCGGCGGGCACCATGGGGATGTGCCGCGGGTGCGCCCTACCGGGGGACTGCATCTCCTGGCCTCGATTGTGTATCTTGCGTTGCAGCCGCATTGCATTGCATGCTGTGTATCCTGCGGTGCAGTGGCATTTTATTGTGTATTGTGTATCCTGCGATGCAGGGGAGCTACTTTGATCTGGTCAAGACGCTCAAAGCGGACGTCGTTTTTTTGTCCCCCCCATGGGGCGGTCCCCAGTACAACAAGTACGCATATTTCGACGTCAAGGAAATGATGATGTACGATGGGCTTGAAATCTTCAAGATGACGCAGAAAATCACCGACAACATCATCTATTTTTTGCCCCGCAACGTGCTTCCAGAACAGGCAGCCAAACTGGCAGGTGTGGGGCAGCGGAGGCTCATCAGGCTGTGCGGACATTGTAATGGGTGGTGGTGCTGGTCTGGGCGGGACGGGTTGGGTAACGGTCCTGCAGGGGCCAGTGGACTATTTCCCCAGTTTTGCTGCTGAGAAAAGTGTGGCAAACCAGCCACCCTCGTGCTCTAGGATGGAATCCCCTGCCTGGAAATACAGCTGAAATGTTGACAAGGACTGCAGCGCGATGACACAGCAGACGCCAGCAGCACAGGCATGAGAAGGTGGCCCTCCTGAAGAGGCGGATCATTCGCCCTCCATCAAAGTTTGGGGGCTCGCAAACGGGGTTCCAAGGACCATTGCTTTTGTGTGTGTGTGTGTGTGTGTCTGTGGGACCGGGGCCAATTTTCCCACACAACTCACAGCATCCAGTGGGGGGTAGACCCTCCCGCTCACCAGCCCCACTCTGGACGCTACAACCTCTGCCAATGTGGAACGTTCAACCATGTGGACAATCCGGTTTGATCCGGATGTGATCTGGGTGTGATCTGGGTGTGATCCGGGCGTGATCCGGGCTGGATCATGAAAACAGGCGAGTGAGACAAACCATGTTGACACACAATGTGGACGTTTTCTCCTGAATTCCAACCTAGAACCCGGAAGCACACTTGCAGAGCCTTTACGGCAAGCCCCCCCCATTTGTCGAGCAAGGAAGGACGCTATGACCTGGATGCCTGATCCTGAATGAGGCCCTGTCCCCCCCTGTATTCTGTATTCTTCAGTGTGTGTAGTAGACTTCAATACACCGAAGACTGTTTCGGATTGAATGATTCGCGAGGCCCCCCCCATCAATGTCCCCCCCACCGAGTTTTTGTCACATAGTTTTTGGGCGTTGGTTGCACAGTGAGAACAGCGCCCCCCACTTCGGTCACGAGTTAAAAAAAAAAAAAAAAAAAGAACAGCGCCCCCCACCCCCCCCCTCCTCAGCGCCTCCCCTGGTCCATCATCCCTTCGGCATTGTGTGCACCTTCAGGCCTCCAGGCGGTCTGCGAGTGCGAGTACAATTGGCTCATCGACAAAGTGAAGAGCCTGACGTGCTACTACGGCAAAACGATCGACTACTTCGGGCAGTTTGACAGCAGCGTGCCCTATGACTCGTATCAGAAGAGGGGGTGGGGTGGGCGGGGGCCGGGCGCCCGAGGCATGGGGAGCCGTGGGGGCAAGGGACCGGGAAACTGGGCGAAAAACAGGAAGAAGCCCGCCAAGCCCCCAGCGCAGCAGAAGAAGGAGGAGTGACTGGGCGAGAGAGCGCGGGCATTGGGTGGAGGTGGTGCGGATCGAGCGTATGATGGTGCTCACGGTGTGGGCGGCACTGTGTGGCAGGACCTCCAGAAGCTCTGTTTCTTTATCCCTTCCTGTGCACAAACCCTTGCCTCCCGCCCCCCCGTCCGGCCCCCGTTAAACGCAGCCCGTGGGGCCACAGTCCCACGGGCCTAGAGGCCCACAGGCCCACGAGCTACAGCGTTCCAGCCCCACAGTCCACAGGACATATTGCATTCACCCCCGCCCACCGACCCATTGGAACGGCCTTTGGGAGGTTTTTGCAAGGGGGGGGGGGGGTGCAGTCATACGTGAGTCCGGCCCTCGTCTCAGAGTGTTCGGGGGCTAGTGATGGTGGCACCCGTCGGGCTTGCCCCTCGGGGCATGTCGGAGTACATCCACAGGCACAGATATGCGGCAGTGAACACATGGATGAGCTCCCCCTTTGCGTCCTTAGCCCACATCCCCCCCCCCCCCCCCCAACTCTTCTGAGCAGTGGGTGTTCGGACACAGGCAGCAGTTGTGGGTAGGGCCGTGACCATCATCCCAAAGAGGGGGGGGGGGGGGTACCCACTGGCTGGAGGGCCGTCAGGGGGGCAGACAGACGGCTTGGTGGTGGGGGGGAGGGGGGTTGCAAATTCAATGGTGCGTCTGCCGGAATCATGGTGGAGGGGAACAGCCTTCTACCCCCCACTTGGGTGCATTCAGGGCCCGCTGTTTTGGGGAGGGGGGCAGGATTGATGGACCGTTGCTTTTTCAACGGACAGTAAGCGCTTTTGCAACCGAAACTCTTGAAAGTCCCATTCAGCCTCAGCCCCCCCCCCCCCCTTCTGGGTGGGTGTTGCCGGATGTCCCTCATCCCCCACACCCGTCCGTTTTGACAGATAATGGGGTGTGGTGATATTGCAGGCCCACCAGAAGGGGGTGGTGCAGGGTTTTCCGAGGGGACAATTTGGGAGAGGGAGTTTTTTGCTCCACCGTTTTTTGAACATGTAACCCTCCAAATGATGTATACGTTTGAAGCCCCCCTCCCGACTCTCTTCCTGTGCCACAATCCCCGTATCCGTGATGGAGAGCACCCTCCAAATCTTCATGGGAGTGACCAAGAATGCAGGCTGCCGGCGGTGGCAAGGCAGCAGACGCCACGGGGGCAGAGGCAGCCCTTGTGAGTAGAGGGACAACCGTCCCACTCTCACGCACCAACACTACGTGTCCCCATCGTCTAGGGACGGACAATGTGTACAACTTCCTCTCCAAAGCGGAAAGCAATGCGCTTATCCGGACACTTGCGAAGCCTCTCTTTCGCCGTGGTGCCGTACTGCAGTGTCTGAAGCTTTTTTGTGCACGTGACCCCCATACGTTTAATTCAATCATTCCTGAGCAAGCCCCATGAACTCACTGCAGCCCCTGACCCAGACGTGTGCCCCACGTATGCACTGTGATCAGAGGGCAAAGCGAAGCCACTAACGTCTGCATTACACAGTCGCACCGATTTGGCCCCATCTGAACTGCATTGTTCCTGTTGCACATGCATCTCCTTGAGTGCACGACCCGAAAGACGTTCGTGCACTGGGACCCACTCGCACTGAGATCGGATTTGCAGGGCCCACCTTCGTCCCGCATCCGGTCGGCTTCAAGTCTTGTTGCGGTGCTTGAAATGTTTGCAGTCCCAGGTTTAGCCCAGTAAGGTTCCGGCGGTGCTTTACTATGGCATGAACCTGTCACTGAATGGGCTGTACAGAAATGTGACCCTAGTGGTGTAGAGTAGTGTGGTGTATTGTAGTGTGGTGCAGTGTGCTGTGCTGTGCTGTGCTGTGCTGTGCACGACGCATGGATAGAGCATCACGGGGCGCGCGGAGCACACAACCGCCAAGAGCCCGCGCCCGACGTGCAGAACCGGCGACCCCATGGCATGTGGTACCAGTGAAAGGGGACGCTGAAGGGGAACGGGCATTGCACCCCACACACTAGAGCACGCGAGATCACCACAACCCCTGAACAAGTGGCTGAACAGGGAGGCAACACACTGCGTCCACACGTGACATCCGTGTGGAGAGCATCCTCCAAACTTCACTGTCTTGGGAAACTCTTCATGTGAAGCCTCAGTGCCGGCACGGGAGTGACCGCCACGGGGGCATCAGCAGCCTCTGTCAGGGGGGGGGGGGGGGATGCGGTCCGCATTTTTCCGCATTTCCGCATTTCCGCATTTTTTTTCGCATTTTCCGGGCGGGTCCCTTCGTGTAATGTGGCATGGTCTTGTAGTCAGTTAGTTGTGAGGAACAGTGGGTTTTGTGGGCGCCAGAGGCGCCGGAGATTTTTTTTCTTCGGCAGATGGCAAGGGGAAATTTTTTTGTTTGACCGTATGTGTCTATACTCAAAATACTCAGAATTTTGTGGAGAATTCAAAAATGGATGAAAAACACAAAAAAGGATTTTGACCCCGACCCGACCTCCGGGTCGGACCTTGGCTGATGGGAGCCTGAGTTGATGGGCAAATCACCTCGAAGAGAGGTTGTTAGATCAAGCGCAGGCGCGGGCGTCATATACCCCCCCTTTTTTGGGGTCATTCGCGTAGCATACCCCAAGGCATGATATTGGATGTCCAACCCCTTGTAAAATCATTATTTTGCCCAATAAGAGCATCCCCCAATGGATTTTTTGATTTTGAGGCCTCTACCCCCTAAAACTGGATATCACTTTTTTGAGGGGGGGGGTGGGGGGGTGGGGGGGGTGGGGGGGGGGTCAAAAGTTTTTGCTTAATAGGCTACAAGCAGTGGGGACGCACAGTGCTGGTAACACGGCCAGCGGTCCAATGGTAACGCAGCCGATACCAGGTGTGCAGGCGTCGATTCGAATCCTGCTCTGCTGACTTTTAGCGCCGCCGCCGCCGGCGGCGCCAAAGTGGGCAGACTGGGGTTCGAACCGCCGACCACACGGATGCCGGTTGGCCACGTTACCACTCGGCCACTACTTGAATTCTGGCGAAGGGCCTCCCTGCTGCTTGGGGCCGCATCTGCCACTGACAAAAAACCCAAACTGTGTGAATCTGTCTGACTGCCTGCTTGCTGGCTCAGGGACTGATTGGCTGACTGTCAACCTCTCTTCGAGGTGCACTGCCGAAGGCAATAGAATTTTTTTGAAAAAAATTTCCCCCATTTGTGTATATTCAAAATGATCCGCGCGTCATGGGGATCATTTTGAGGTATGTATGTTGGGGTACCCCCCCCCCCCCCCGGGGAGCCCGGCACTTTGGGTCAATGGGGAAGCACTTGACGCGGCGCGCGCGTGGCGCGGAGATTTAGCGGTCTGGCCTGACCGAGCAGATGCAGCTTCTGCCCCTAGGGGTTTTGAGCCTAGTCCGTGATATTCTTGAGTTGAACTACTGCACTAAGTTGTTCCATCAAACCGTCCATGCTTTGAGCACCCGATCGTGCAAGACAAGACGAAACATAGGGGTTTCGAGGGGCAAACACCATTCCAACAAAATCGCATTTTCCGCATTTTTTCCGCATTTTTCCGCATTTTTTGCCAATCCCGGCGACCGCATTCCCCCCCCCCCCCCCGCTCTGTGAGCAGAGGAACAATGGTCCCACTCTGACCCACCAAACATATGTTTTTGGCAAAACATTGGTTTTGCGTCTCTGGTCAGTCCATGTACAGCTCTACCCATGCCAGGGTAATAGCCACAATGGGCTGCACTGCCGCAACGTGGGCGGCTCAAAGTAGACACAGGCTCCCGCGGGTGGGTGGGTGGGCAGCGGGCCACGACCCGCGAGTGGGTGGGTGGGTCAATAAAATATAAACAGACCTGAACCGGAATGCAAAACACATTCTCCCCTGGGGGATGAGCCAGGGATGCGCCGGTTGGTACTTCCCGTTTCATGCACTTGTTCGGGCCTTGGGTGTGAGACCCTCCGCCACTGAGGACGGCCGCTGTTGTCCCCATGCGGCATGTCAGCTGTTCGCGGGTCACCCGCTGTCGTGCCCCTGCTGGTGGTGCAGATAAACTGAAGCAGAGATGCAATGCCGTGCAGGGGGCTGCATACGTGCTGAGGGCCCACCACGTGTGTGGCGCTTCTTTGGAGTAGCGAGTAGTGACGGTTTCGCAGGGCTGGGGCCAAGGGAATGTGCAAACCCGCAGCCGGGCCGATGGCAGGCCGCACCGAATTGGCAGGGCGGCGGTGATGGGCTACGGCTGGCAGGGTGTGCAAACGTGCAGTCCGGCCTGTAGCACGTGGCACCGCACCGGCAGGGCTTCGACATGTGGGAGACAAATGCACCTGAGCACATGGCAGGGTCCACAAGTGAAGGATGCACTGTGCATTGTACTGCGGGGCGATGGTGCGCACGCCGGCCACTTTAACATTGTGGCATGTTGTTGGCATCATACGAAAGACTGTAAGCCTCTGTTCGATTAAATTGAAATCATGGGCCAAACCGGCTTGCCCTTTGCGATAGACCCATATGGTGCAAGTATGTCCCTTGGCTGATACAGTGGCTGCAACGGCTTCAGGCTACACATGCCGCACACACGCGCAGCCAAAATCGGTGGTGGCCGCCACCACTTTGCTAGCCAAGGGTCATATTTACAGCATATGGGTATATCGCAGGGGGCAACCCAGTTTGACCCATATTTTCAAACTAACTTTTTCCCATGTTTTTCACCAAGCCGGTTTCACCAAAATTTGTTCCCGGTGCCTACCACCCAGTGGTACCGAAACCTTTTTGCAGGTTGCAACGAAAGTAGACGTCTCCAACATCAGCTCTGCCTAGCCCGCCAAGGGCGACATTTGCACCACATGGGTATATTGCGGGGAGCAACCACTTTGACCCCATGATTTCAAATACAGTTTTCCCCACACTTTTAACCAAGCCACTTCCACCGAACGTGGTTCATGGTGAAAGCGGAAAAAAGTGCACGCGACATGCAAAAATGTGTCCATTTCCACCAGGACCCAAGTTAGGTGGCATTGGCTTCGTTAAAAGCATGGGAAACATTGTGTTTGAAATGATGGGTCAGATTGGGTTGCCCCATGCAATATACCCATGTAGTGCGAATATTTCAGTTTTCACAGTTGTCACAAAATGCACGTGCACAGCCTAAACCAGGTTCAACAAGTGAGGTGGCCAAGGGCCACATTTGCACCATATCGGGAGATATCGGTAGGTAACCCTGTTGCACCCATAAATTCGAACCCGCTTGTTCCCAAGTTCTTCACCGAGCTAGTCCTACCCAAACGGAAACATTTTTGTGAGTCGTGGAGCGAGGGCGTGACACACAAAAATATTTTGTTTTTCACCTGCGACGAATTTGGGTGTAATTGTTTTGGTGAAAAACGCATCAAACTGGTTTGAAATTATTGGGTCAAACTGAGTTGCCCCCTGTGATACACCCATATGGTGCAGATATGGCCCTTGTCTAGCCGTCCTTTGTACGGATCTGATGTTGGGTATATGCATGTGTGTCTCAACGAATGTATCCTTTGTTGTTCCCACCGGCTGCGCGTGCACTTGGGATGCGTCCCCACTCATCCACCGGGAATGGGCGACACAGTCCCCACTCAGGCACCATGAATGGGGGACGCCGTCTGCATGCAGGCACTCTGAATGGGGGAGGCGGTCCCCACGCGGGCACTCTGAATGGGGAAGGCCGTGGCACTCGGGCAGGCTTATAGGGCATCCGTCCTGAAGCCGTATGTGGCAGGCACGGCGAGTCCGCAGAGTTGACAGCACCAGACCATTTGCAGGGGGGCACATGGCCGAAGGGGTAACTTCCACCGAAGACAGAGGGCCACCGGCCGGGCACGTTGTCACACAAGTCATCAGCGCTCAGCGCACATGGTCGTGCAATGGCGTCGGTTGCTTGCTGAAGCGGGTGCGTGTTGGCCACCCCCCCTTTTTTTTCGGGCGGCGGGGCTATTTGCGTCAGCATTGTGGTGATGTGATGCAGCTGTCAGTACTCAAGAGATTGTCGTGGAACGTCATTTGACTCTGTCATTTGACTCCCGCTGTTTTGGGGCTGCAGATGTCAAGGCACAACGCAGAGCAGTGGCTTGTGCCCCCCCCCCCCCCAGGGGGGGTGAACCGTCACTTGGCTCATGGACAATAAGAAATCAATAGGGAATCACAGGCGCCCAAGGCGCCGAAGAAAAATTATGACCTGGTATACTAGAATTCAGGTTATTGTTGTGTGGTGTCCGTTCCCCCCGGGGGTGGGGGGGAACCGTCGTCCCTGGGGGGGGGGATGGACATGGGGAGGGCAGGGTGTCTGCATCTGTCGTTTTCAGGGGGAATTTAGGCTGTGCGCCCCTGTCTGCCCCCGTCTGTCAACCGGGACGCCGGCCTCAGGGGTGTGGACACCCTGCGGTCCTGCTTTGCTCCCTCCCTCTCCTCTGTTTTGGAGGCTCTTTCCGCACGTTCCGAAATGAACTTCCTCTCGACGGAGTATACGCAACCGACGTTCACGCCGGCAGCCCCGAGCGAATACCCGGACCTGACCTCTTCGGACTACACAATGTCCCCCTCCACCTTCCCCCAGTCCTCCCCTCGGACGGCCGCACAGAACGGCCTGCGGCACGCTGGCCTCATGCAAAACGGCCACGCCCAGAGCTCCCCGCTGCCGACCGCCCCGCCGCCTTCGGCGGCCGCCCCCGCGTTCCCCTCCACCGCGGCCCCCACGCCCCCCCCCACTACCCCCCTCAAGTCGTACGCCGTGCACGCGCTCTCCCCCGGACATGCGCAGGACATGACCCTCTCCCCAAGCCCGACAAAGGCCGCCATGGCCCCTTCGTACCCTACGGCCCGCACCAGCCCGGACGTCACGCCACTGCCCGTCGCCTTCCCCCCGATGGCCCAGGCCTATTCGCAGATGCCCTCCGCCGTCGCCGTGAGCCCCAGCCAACGCCCGTCCCCCGCGGCGTCCCTCATAAACCCGTCGCTCGCCGCGCCCTCGGCCCCGGTGCTGCCCCCCGCCGCGTTGTCGGGCGTGTTCGGGGCCGCCGCTGTCCCCCAGTCGCCGCTGCCCGTCGCCCCCTCGTACGTCAGCCAGACCAGCGCCGCCCTGACCACGCCCTCCGCAACGCCGGGGGCCGCTCCGGCCGCCAAGGCCGCGGGCATGGCCTCGCTCGCCGCCAGCTACCCCTCGGTGTACCAGCCTCACGTCGCGACGTACCCAGCCCCCGCCCCCGCGCCCCCCTCCCCCGCCGGGGCCTTGCTGGCGGCCCCGAGCCCGGCCCCGATGCCCAGTTACCGGGAGTACCCGCGAAGCCCAGAGCCGTATGGCGTGTACGCCGGGCAAGAGGCGGACTACATCGCCCCCACGCGGTTCGAGAGCGGCGAGCAGGCGACGCGCCGGCTCTCGGTCGGCGCGGGGCTTGCGGACGTGCGGAGTCTCACGCCCCGGCGCCAGCCCGTGTACGCGGGGGAGTACGTCAGTCCGGCGCCAGGCGTGCGGCCACAGACCCCCGTCCGGCCTCAGACCCCGACGCGGTTTGTGAGTGCGGTGTCCGATGACTACAGCCCCATGTACCACGTCGGGGGCGCGGCCACGCTCCGGGCCCAGAGCCCGTCCGTTGCGGCCGCGTACCAATCCCCCACAGCCCCAGGGCCCAGCTCCCAAACCCCCGCCTATCAAATCCCCACGTATCGAGACCAGGGGAGTGCCTACGGTGCCCTGGACCAGCGGTCCCGGAGCCCCTTTGTGGGCCGTGATAGCCCCATGGGCCCAGCGGAGCCCCCCATGCCAATGCAGGCGCCGGGGCCGCAGGGGCCACCGGCGTATGGCGCGCCGCCACCGCCGCCGGCGCATGGGTTCGCCCCCCCTGCGCCGCAGCCGGGCCCAGTCCAGCACAAGAAGCCCGGCTTTATGAGCAACATCGCCGGCAAGTTCTTTCATCGGGGGGACCGGGCGGACGCCCCGGCGACGGGGGCGCGCGCGCTCCCCCGATTTGCGCCCGTCGCCCGGGACGCCGTGGCGGTGTCCTCCAAAGCCGACGTCCGCGATACCGTCCGCTACGTGCAGCCCTTTGTGCTGGCCATCCCCGCGGAGGACGCCAAGCGCCGCATCATCCAAATCCTGATGACCCAGAGCGCGGCCCGCGTCGTTGTGGACGAAGGGCCCTACATCCGCTTTGACATCCAAGTCCCCGGGCACAACGCCTGGGACGACATGGAGTACGAGTTCAGTAAGCGGGAGCGCGTGATCCACGTGCGCTGTCAGCAGCACGGCGGGCCTAACGACATCAATGGCCTCGTTGGCCGGGTCACCAGCATCTTTACTCTGCTGCAGGAGGACGTCCAGAAGTTCCCGCACCCGGGAATCGAGCCGGGCGAGTACTATCGGTAAGACCAGTTGGCTCTCACTTTGCCGGCCTGCGCCTCTGTAGCGTGGGAGAGAGAGGGTGTGTGTATTAAAGGAGTGAGGGCGTGAGCAAGGCACGGGGGAACTAACGGAAGGACGCCCGAGCGGGAGGCAGGGAGGCAGGGAGGGAGGGTTTTAGGTTCAGAGTGGCCGTACCTTCCCTCCCTTCCTCCCTCCCTTGCTCCCTCCCTCCCTTCCTGCCTCCCTCCCTCCCTCCCTCCGGTGTCACCTTTCTGGCAGGTGTCTGCACAGGAAAAACGAGGGTCTGCATCGTCATTCCCTTCCTCCCTTGTGCTATTGGTGAGTGAGTGAGGGGGGGGGGGCTGAAGCAGCGGCGACTGTCACACTGTCAACTAACCAGAATACGGTTCCCTAGTGGCCGTGGTCAACAATTTCCTCCGAAAAACTCAAACCAGTGCGTGCACCCGGAGGTACTAACCGGTATACTTACGGTATGGCAACCCCTGAGGGGCCGATATGGGGCTGGTATGGGGGGGGGCTCTTAATTTGGCCCCCTCTTCTAAGTGCCCCCTGCCAGCCCCTCCCATTGCCCCCCCCCCCCCCTCCGAAATCCCCTCCCAATGTTATGTACTTGGCCCGCACCCTACCGGCCCCCTGTGCCGGAATAGACAATCGTGGCTCCCGGGCGTTTCATCCAGCGGTTGCCTGTTTTTTGTGTCCTCGCCAGCACCACTTTTCCTGCCACAATGGGACGTCGAGCGCCAACCTATGCACTGTTGCGTGCAGTCACCGTTCCTTTTTTTGCCCTATTGTGCACCCACACTGTAAATGCCCTGCACAAAATACTTGTGGCAGGGTTTGGAAAACGTGGTTTGTACCTGTGCTGCCCATCACCCCCCCCCCATCGAACTGACCCCCCCCACCTGCCCCGATGGTTGGCATGGACTCCCTGCCCCTCACCCACGGCCCCACCTCTGGTGCACCCTAGAGAGACATAGAGAGACATGGCCCATAATAGTCAACAAATGGCAGGTATGTTCTCGTGGTGACGCGTGTTGTGTAGAGAGGTGGGGCTACCCCTTCGTCAGACTTTTTGTGGCTCCACAAGGGTGTTCCCATGGGACTGTGCACAAACATGGGCCAGTGCGTGAGCCGGGTGCGCTGCAATGGGACGGCCTGCTGAACCCCGCTTTCGATGGGTAAAGGGCGATTGCAAGGCTTAGGCCATCCACTGTCTTGTAGCCCTCCACGTCTTGGGTCGACGATGTCTGGGGGAGCACTTGATGCGGCGAGGGCGACTGGAGGCAACCTGCGGCGGGAGCAGAAACAGAAGTGTAAAGCGTGTGATGTGATGGGGGGGCAGTAGTAGCGGGAAATAGTCCGGCCATTCCGGGGGTAAGCACCTCAATGAGGCGCGCGCGACGCAAGTACTCCTCCTCTGCCCTGTATAGACCCCCAAATTGTTCATCCTTTGTGTTCCTGACTTTGTTACTGATTTCAATATCTGCCCCCCCTTGCGCAACCACGGGCTTGTTGCTTCCATTTAACCAAGATACCTCAGCTCTTGGGCCTGTGTCTCGGACCATGATTTTTGCTGCCCCCGTCGTAGTAGACCTTGTGGGCGTTTGAAGGCTGCCAGAGGGGCACAGTGTCGTCCAACGCCACGCCCAACGAAGCTGGCAGGCATGCCTGCCCGGTGTGCAGGCCTCTGTGTCAGAGTCCGGGCATTGGTTGGGCTTCGCGAAAGGCCCCAGATTCGGGAATTGGAGGTAAGAAATGCGTTCTCTGGGGCCCATTGATCCTGTGCGTTGCACCTGCCCCCCGCGTGCAGGGCTGACACTCTCTCAGTGTTGTGCGGTCGATCGTTGAAAGTGCCCTTGATGGGGACAAAAAGGCTGTGTGCTGTGTGTTGACTGATACTGAAGTGTCCGGGGGGTGATTAACTATCAATCTCCGGTAGCTGTCTGCCGGGAAATCCCCGCCGTGTTGGTCCCCTTTCGTGTGGTATCACCCATTGTGAATTGTAAAGCCCACTGTCCTTGGGATTGTGACGTGTAACCCTGCCTCCCTTTGGGAGTGACAGGATCAAAGCCTCATTTTGTGCCCCACAATGCGTGATGCGCATTGATGAAGCGACTTGATTGACCTGATTGATTTGAACGAAGTCTGACCTGCGGTGGTGACTCATTGAGGTAGCTCCATGGTTGTGTGCCTCTAGCGGGTCTGCACGTGCTCCTCTCCTTCTTGAACACAGGGTACCACCGGACGGCAAGGCCTTTCCGGTGGCTGCTTATTGTCATCTTCGAGCACTGAACCCCATTTAGCATTTTCGCTGCTGTTCTTTGCCTGCCGGATGGGTGCGGCCGGCATCCGTTTTTGATAACATGCCTGCGGTTTTTTCGGGTGCTTAAAAAGCGTTCATGGGTTGGTGCCACGCAAAAGGCAGACAGTTTGCGGTGCACCGTACAAATATTGAATACTTAAGGGAACAATTCAGTGCGAGGCGCCAAATATCCGCACAGAAAAGCCCCCAAAATTGCTTGTCATCCCCATGGGGGCGTTGCGTGCGCAGGTAGCAAATTCAGCAGTGTTGGACCCCCTTCCCCCGGCCCCTGATGTGGCACGCTTCATGAAGGTCCAAGGATGCAAGACGACTGCAAAAGGACGCAAACTACCTGTATCATGAGCATGGGTACTCCTTTGCAGCTGCCTATCGTTTTATTGGCGGCTTTTGCTTCGTGTCTGTGGGGCTTTTCGGTGGTTGGCGGTTTAGAGGTTGGAAGTCAGCCTGACACTGGGCGCTGTGCACCTACTCCCCATATCGAAAACCAAATCATTTTTCAGAGCACCTCCCCCTTTTCCCTTGCATGGACTGCATTGCTGCTGTGTGCTGTCCCTGATGCGCACTCCACAGGAAGCTGGCTAGCAGCCGCAAAAGTGTGGCACAAGCTGCAGCATGTAGCCATCCACAGCGAGTGCTGGGACAGCAGTGGTGCGGGAGACAAGAAAATGAAATGTAAAAGGTAAAATAAGTGGGATGTTTCTTGGGGCTGCGGGACAGCAGCATGCCCTGTGCAAACCCACCCCTGCATTTTGTGCGGTTTGGATCAGCTGGGTGCACATGGAGCATCCAGGACCTTCTGTTTCCTGCATTTTCGGGTGGGCATGAGTGTGAAGCAGCTTCGGGTAAATTCTCAGGCAGGCATTTGGGGAGATATGAAGGCAGCCGAACCCCAGAATCCACTGACTGTGTCGCTGAAGACATGGCGCCTAACTGGGTAGCTGAGCGCACGAAGAACGTACCAGGGCGTGCAGAGCGAGCACACAAGTTACAAAATGCACCCTCACAAGCATCAAGGTGCTCCTCCAGTAGAAAATTCTTATCGGCAGGAGACAAGGAATCCTAGGGGACCACAGAGGCACCTTTTAACACTTCATGGTGTCAATCTGAGCAATGAACATAAAAAAAACATGCCTTCTCTAATGAACCAAATTAAATGATGCACATCTCGGAGTATTTTGCCTCTTTTCCTTTTGAGCTGCCCAAAAAACCCAAACAAGTTGGCAAAGCAAATTGGCAGAATCCAGAAACCCAACAAATTGGTAGAACACATCATAAAATCGGCGAAAGTGGCCGCCGAGGTTACATGCCCACATGGGATAGTGCCTGCTAAATGCCCCCGCCGCACCCATAGGTCCTCACACAAGCCGACATGCGCTAGCAGTCCATGCAATCCTCCCCAACACTGCTGCCGCCATTTAGCATGCGTGCCCTCGGAGGGAGTGTTAGCGCACGCAAGGCGTGCGCAGGGCAATTTTTTGGGCTATTTCCAATCCATACCCCTGCCCCACGGGTCCTAGGGCGCCAACCGGGCGGCCTATGGGTACCACATTTGCTTCCTCTACACTTTGGTGCATTTGAAGGGGTTGATACAATCAAAAGCAGCTTGAAGGCATGCCCCTTTATTCCGACAGCAGCCTCCAAATGGGGTGGAAATCATGGGCTCTGAGTACCAAGCCGCGGGAGTTGCAGTGACAAAAGGACCCCTGCGCATTCTGGCCAGGGTACATCGACAACATGGCCGTGACCAAACCTGCCGACAAACAACCCACCCGGGAGTGCTCTTATTCTCCACAAGGTGTGTGATCACCCGCAACACAAGCGAGTCATCATGGAGTAGATCCCTAGTCACCGTCAAGAGTCCGAGGCCCACAGTGCACAGGAACATGAGCAAATTTAGTGCAATATGGAGGTGAACTTGCTCGCCCAAATGGCCACACGGCTACCGGCATACGGTAATTGTAAACTCGGGGACTCGATTTGGGAAAGCCATCATAAAAGTAGCGCGCAGGGTGCGCGCAGGGCAAACACTCCCCCTTGAGACCGGGAAACACCAACTCTGAGTCTGTGACAACATGTCACGAGGTGCCCGGTCTCTTTATTAACGACCGCGTGTAGAGCCCCTCGTAGCTGTCTCGTGGGTGGCGAGCAAAGAGGAGGGGTGGAGGGGGGAGATGGCCATCCCAAGCCTGGCCAAAGCTAGTGAGCCTCAGTCACTATGGCCAAGGGCCAGGGTGGGCGAGGGGGAGTTGTGTCACCAGACTGCCTCCACCTTGAGAGGGAGTGTATGAAACTCCGACACCTTTGGTTTTTGTTGTATGACTTAAATGTTCAGACACCAATAATCAAGATGTGGGCTGTTGTGAGTATGTGCGTTCGTGGTGTGAACCCCAGGGCATGCGGAAGCATGGCTCACAAAGGTTATTGTGGCTCCTTAAAATCCTCCATGTCATTACGGGTAGCCCTCCAAGTCTGCTTGCCCTAATGTTGCTCTTGGTAACAGATTTCCAAAATCATGAGATTACGTTGTACAGCAGAGCAATATCATCCCTCTCCAGCTGCAGGTACCTCTTATTTTGTACTGTTGATACCCACGTGCTGCATACTTCTGCGACCTGTTTGTCGCACAGCTATTGTAGCTTTTCACCATAGTCCCAATCTTGATTGTTGGGAACTTTATGTTGGATGCCAACATAAAGTTGTAAAACAGCACACACTTCAGCTTGCATGCATCTTCCATTGGAATTCATTTTGCCCCCCATCCAAGGGGGGCGGCCTGTTCGAATTCCAGACCCCAACCCCCCCCCCTCCCCCTCAGATCCCCCAAAGTTTTCGAACCTGTCTTTCTCCAAATGGAGATTTTGGGGGAAAGTGTTGGTGCTGAAGGCGCCGAATTTTTTTTTTTGGCCTCCTGACGGGGTTTTTTTTTTACCCTACGTCTATACTCAAAATGCTCAGAATTTGGTGGAGAATTCACAAATGGCTGAAAAGCACACAAAAAAAATTGACCCCGACCTGACCTCCGGGTCGGACCTTGGCTGACGGGAGCCTGAGCTAATGGGCAAATTTTTTCTGAAAATTTTTTACCCCAGTTATGTATGCTCCAAATGATCAGGGGGATCATTTTGAGGTATGTATGTTGGGGTACCCACCGACCCCTCCTGGGGAGCCCGGCGCCTGACCAGCCGACCCTCCCCCCCCCCTCCCCCTCCAGACCCCCAAAAGTTTTCGCACCCGGTTGGGGTCTAGAATTCGAAAAGGCCGCCCCTCTCGCCCCCATCATGTGCACATCCTTAGCCCCTGCCCTTCTTCATTGCCAGCAAGCTCCTATTTGTGCAGACAATCTTCTGCCTTATATTATGGCATCGTCTGACTCAACGAGGCCTGTGAAACAAATGAAAACGGATGATGATAGGTGTGCTTCAGTCTTCCAACTTGCAGGTTTTAGAGTGCTGCACATGGATCCTCTGCTACGCCATAAGAATGTGGAACGCCGCAGCACCCGGGGTTTCTGACCCGTGATTTTTTCGGGCATTTTCGTCCACACATACACAGCCCTCAGTGACACCTAACAGGCCGGGTCCTCCTCAAGGGTTTGTATTTTTGTCTCTATGGACAGCCACCCAAACCGACGCAAACCAAACCTGTCTGCTGTGGTGTCTGCAGCACAGCTCGGAAGAGTCGGAAAGAGCATGAGTGGTGTTGGCCGGTCTCCACCAGAGGGGTCCTTAACAGAAGAGAGTTGATGCAGGAAATGCAAAGACACATCCGATGCAAAGCAGGAAAAGCAATGTTAGTTGGCAAACCACTTGGTCCTGCCAAGAGTGCAAATGCCTGACAGGGACTGGAAGGCTGGGCCAAGTCAGCGTGTGCAGGACGTCTCGGGGTACTCAGTGCTGCAGTGTTGAGTGGGGGAGGAGTGTTGTTGGTGCACCAGATGTATGTATGTCTGTGGAGATGCCATTTCCTGCAACAGCTTTCCTCTGCACTCCTTTTGTGATCTGGAGATTCCAGTGCAAAGATCTGGATTTTGTCTTGTAAATTGGCAGAGTGTGTACGCCTGCTGCTTTCCACTGCCATTTTCTCTCGGGCGTTTCGGGTTTGGGAGCAGGACCAGTTAATCGGACAGGAGGTGTGCGGTGTGTTGGCTTCAGGGAAAGTTCGGCACTCACAAGGTCCATTTTGCTCAAGTGTGCACAAGATGCAGGGGCAGAAGGAGGCAAGAGTAGGGGAGGCGGACGGGCAAGGGGTAGAGGTGAGAAGGGGGGGAGCATGAGGCAGAGGCAGGAAAGGAGATAAAAGGGGACGTGCATCATGGGACAGGGCGAAGGCATAAGAAACACACTGAGCGCGTGGCCGCAGGCATGTAGAGGCTGCTGGCAGGAAGATAGCGGGGCAGAGGCAGAGCATGCACAGGAAGAAAGCGAGGGGAGGAAGGGTGCAGAGGAGGGCTGAGCATGAAGTAGAGGCATGAAGAGGGGGCAGTGTGTTGAGGTGGGAAGGAGTTGGGAGATGTACCACCCCCCAAGACTGTCGCTGCATGAGGTCTATGCAACTCCCCACAGAATGGCATGTGCTACACCCACCGATGTGGCCGCAAGCGCAGGCTTCCATGCAGCTGCAGGCGTGGGCAACGCCTGCTTCGCGTACTTGACTCACGCCCCCACGGGGCAACCGAGGCCCCGGTTCCCCCAACTTCCGGCTGACTCCAGAACAGTCGTCCTAGACATTGAGGGCGCCACCACCCTGATCAGGTTGTGTGCCAGGGCTGTGGGCCGATGCCAGTCAGCGGGCACATGACAGTCCCACACCCGCCACCGCTGCATGTCCCTTCCACAAACATAATGACGCTTGCAGAGGGGGTTCGTCGGCGTGGTTGTGTCAGGGGGCAAGAGGCCTTCCATCGTTGTGGTAGTCATCGCTCATGACCGCCGCAATCGTTCAGTTTCCCCACTCAAACTCCGTAGGAGTCATGTTCAGAGCACAATGCAATCTTCACCGAAAGAAATGGACAGAAACGGACAAAAACCGAACCACTAGGGGGTGAGTCCCACTATTTACTGTCTCACACAATGCTCGCTGGGTTGCATCAGACTAAAAAAAAAAATCCGTCAAAATGAGCAAAGCTGGGGATGTCGGGACATTCGGGTTGCATCAGACTCAAGATAAGAAAATTCCTGGTGGAACCGCAATGTCCATAAAGTGCAGATTTGGCTGACCACCGGACACTCCAAGTTTTTCATTAAAACACGTCCTGACCAAGATTGGGGGGAACGGAACACTGCACACAATCCACCAGGCACTGCGCACGCTGCACACTGCGCACGCTGTGCACTGCACGGTGCACACTTTGCATACTACACATGCTGCCACCATGCGCTGCGCACACGGCATGCGTAGTTGGCACACTGTGTTCTGCGCACGATGCACATTGCGCAGTGTGCACCCTGCACATTTTGCAAAATGCATGTTATGTGCACTTCGTGAATTGCCCGCCGTCCACCGTGCGCAACCCTTCAACTGCACCCTACACATGGTGCATAATGCACACCGCACACCTGCGCCCACACTGCGCACATTGCGCATTGTGCACCCTGCACGCAACATACAGCGCGCTGCACACTATGTACCCTGCACTTAGCGCACTGTGCGCCGCGCACTCTGCACCCTGCTAACATGGTGCCTCCAAACCGAGGATGTTTCGGCACTTTAGTGTGTTCCGTGTGTGCAAGACTTAGGATCTTGCACATTGACAATTATACCAGGTTCGGGTTCACCCGGGGTTACCCTTTTGTGCCCCCCCCCCCCAACATTTTACAATGTACACCAATCCAGTGGATGACCCACAAGTGCATCGCAAGACTGGTGGTCTCTGAAAGCTGTCAAAAATCGCTCAAAATCTGCACTTTTCGTGGTGCGTCCCATGTGCATTGGAACCAACCCAAATGATCAAAAAGCACCGTGCCCCCCCCCCCCCCCTCTTCTTGCTTATTTTGACCACATCAGCACCTTTGGTGACCAGGGCTGAAGCCGCCATGAGCCGAAAATTACTCCAGGGTTTTCAGGGGTTCACTGCTTTTGACTTCTTTGCACACCAGGTATTGTCTCTTCTCATCCTCATCCTCATTGTGATGAATCCTCATTGTGATGAACGATTGTGGTTGAAGTTATGGTGGTGCACATTGTGGGCCGAAAGTGGTCAAAATGTACTCAAAATGGGCGCAGCGTACTGCTTTCCCCTTCATATGGGGTTTGGAATTGGTTTGGAGAAATCCGTTTTGACTGACCTATGACCTATGACATTCCCAACGTCCGTAGGTACCACATTTCAGCACCGCACAAACAACACCCGGCATACCGCTAGCTACTTCACAGTCATCGGTACTCTTTTGGACAGAAAGGCACCCATTGACCACAGGCCACTGACAAGCATCTGGCCTGGGGTATGTGCTGCCGACACGTACTTGCACCGTGCCGTACCACAGCATCCTCTGTGGGGTACAGTTTCAATTTTTCTTCGTGACCAGTGTTACTCAACCTCCATCTTCACCACCCATACCCCCAGACATCGTGCCCTCATGACCTCTCTGCAGCTTCGTATATGACGAGTTGTTTCCATTCGCGCGGACACACTGCAAAGCGTACCTGGACAAGCATTGGGACGAAGATGCGCTGCAAAGTGCTTTGAGTGTGTTCCTCTCTCCATGCCTCGTCCACGCCATTGCTAAGTCGGGAAAACTCCCCTCCCCGCCCGGGGGGGGTGGGGGGGCTGAGGAGGTGGGTGGGTTCAACCCTTTTTTGTGCCCATTTCCCCCAGCCATAACCTTTTGGGGGGGATCCCCTTTTGTAGGGTCTTGGGTCGTGGTGGGGTGGGAATGGGCACCACAGAAGCTCCGGTGTTGACTGTAGTTCCTGTGAAGGATGCCATCTGTTCGGGTGGACTGTGCGGCTTCGTCTTCATCTTCTTCGGCCGGCAACGCTGCGAATGAGGGATTTCATGGCCTCTGACTACTCATCATATCGGGGGATAGGGGACTACCAATGAATGCCATGGCATCAGCCAACATGGGTTTTGGAATTCATGAGTATGCCGTTGCTTTTGGGCTGGGATGACCTGAGCAGGGGGGGGGGGGGGGGCTCCTTTGGGGTGAGTGGGTGGGTGGGTGGATCAGCCAGGGCTGGCTAGGGGCAAGAACACCCCCCATCCCCCAGGGTCTGTAAGCAATGGCCTGCCGTCATCTTTTGAGGCGTCCAGCCTGCTGCACTGTGCAGGGCCAATCCCTCAACGGATCCCTCTGCGGCAGAGCCTCGGGTCCAGCAAATCTCTACTGTTAAGAATCTGTAGCCGCAGGGTTTTGTATGTGTTCGCGGTGTGCAATGCGCTCACGGTGTGCGCTCTTATCAGGCTCATGGGCAAAACAAAACGCCTGCAAAACGCCACTGTGCTTTTGGGATTCTCATGGAGCTTCCTCAGACAAGGCCTGATCTCCTGGCGCGTGATGGGGGGGTTCGAGGGACGTATTGCGCCCTGTGCACAAAGTTTGTACAGGACCATACCAAGGTGGGTAGGTAGGTATCTTCTGGAGCTCGGGATGCCTCTTTTGGCCCTGCAGGAAGAAGGAAGAACCCCTCCCACTGCCCTCTGGCGCTATGCAATGCACCTCACTAAGCCGCTCCCGCATGTGACTTGGAAAGGCATGATTGCGGCCACCCAGCCCATGTGTGCTGCTCAAGAATATTCAATCCAACCATTCTCCCTTGGGTCCGTTTGAGGTGCAATTTTCGCTGGATGATGCAGAACAAACGTGGGGCAGAGTTTGAAAACATGCAAATGACCACTTAATACCTGTTCACAAAGGGTATATGCGTGTGCTTTTCACTATGTCGTGAGGTCGTGTCAAGGTTGCAATTCGGGGCGTTGGGTAGCTTTAGGGGGTGGGCTGGGGTAAAACATGGGGTTGTGGGGGTGTAGTATTGTCTGTATAGTCAAGCCTATTGATGGGGGTGTAGTATTTTCTGTATAGTTAAGAATATTGCTAATTGCCCTGAACATCCCCAATTTCTCCCTCTAAAATGCGCGCTGTGCCCGCGCTGTGCGTGCAGTGCGTGCGCTGTGCACAAACGCCCTCTCAAGCCGATTGGGTTCAGAGACGTCAGTCTGGCCTGGGGTTTTCCGGTACGTCGGCCATTAACGAGGAAAGACGGTGACTATTTAGGGTCCTGCCGACAAGTTGTTGCTGGAACACTTTGCATGGGTCCCAGTATTAGAACGCCTACAGCACACCAAGATTGCAATGTGTGGGAGAACAATGTCCCGAATGCGCCGTTGCAAAGATGTGTTGCTGGAGGGGCCGAATATGCAAACGGTTGGATGAGCCATGCCCTGCACGCCACGGGTCCTCATCTTAATGTGCGGCATGTCCAAAATGAACGGAAACTGCCACGACACTCGCTGGCGGCATTTCAATTCATGGGAGCTGGATTGTACTTGCAGCAGCAGCCGCACACCCCATGGCCTTCGTTTTAGACTTGCTGTTGGCTGCTGCTTTGTAAATTGTTGAGTTTTTGGTTTGTATCTGAGTGCATATGCGTACTAGCCCTGGGACATGCCACAGGGGACACAGAATGGCAACGGTGGGCCTTTTGCCCCGTCGCTGTCTCGGGCAGCATGTGCTGGAAGGAGGGAGGGGTTACCCTACCCTTCGGGGTTCCGGTTGACAATTCGTTCCGTCCCGACTGCTTCTGTCTGCCTGTAACGGCTTTCTATACCTGCCAGACCTCTTCTCCCACCCACAATTCCAACCACCAGTAGTATTTCCCTGATTGGTCAACATATCACCGAATTCGAGGAAAAGGCGTTGAATTTCACAATCCCCTCAAATTCTGCACATTTTGACTACTCATATGTGTATACCCAGGTTTTGACCCCCAACCCCCCTGTTGTTGACGAATTTGGCCTTGTTTGCGTTCATAGTGTGGGACATGGAGGAAATGAGGTAGTATTTCCCTGATTTTGTCCACAATGGCCCAGTGTTGCTCCCGAGCTGAACCCACCCGGAACCAGGGACCAGCTTGAGGGGGGTCAAAAGCCAAAGCGCTGCTGTCAAAAGTGATTGCCAAAAGCAGTTTGTCAAAATGGGTGGAATTTCGAGGAGGTTATGAAAAGCAACCTCTTTCCCCCAATTCGACGATATGTTCACCAAATCAGGGAAAACTACCCCCACTTCCCACACCATGAACGCAAACAAGGCCAACATCGTCCATAACGAGTAGTCCAAAATGTGCAATTTCGAGGAGATTATGAAAAGCAACATACTTTCGTCCAGCCGACAATATTTTGACGAAGTTAGGGGAATACTACCCCATTTCCTCCCTTTCCCACACCGTAAACTCAAACAAGAAATTTGGGTACATACATATGCAGAGTCAAAATGCGTGCAGATGTGAGGAGATTATCGAAATCAACTTCTGTTCCTCTGTTTGGACGATATGTTGACGAAATCAGGGAAACGCACCCCATTTCCTCCATTTCCCACATCATGAACACAAACAAGGCTAAAATTCCTCCACAACAGGCGGGTTGGTGGCCAAAATATGGGTATATACATATGACTAGTCAAATATGCTGAAGTTCGAGGAGATTCAACCATACTGCTTTACAAGGCAGGCAGTTGTGTTGCTCAGGACCGCTGGTACAGCTACCTGTGTCTGTGTGTGTGATGAAGTGTGCATTTACGTGCGCAGCTGCAGGAGAAAGTTTTCCAGGCTGGCCGTCCTCACCTCTTTGCAGATGTCATGCGGTCTGAGGCCTCACAGGACGTGACCCAACCCGACAAGTACCCTCGCGCCATCAGCATCCCACCGTACAGTCAGGACACCAAAGAACACGGTATCGAGTGTGTGGTCAAGGCGGTGGAGTGGCAAATGGACATGGATCGCAAAATATCGGGTGTGCTCTGATCACAAATGCCTGACACTTCTGATGTTTGGGATTTGCGGGTGTGAGTGTTGGAAAGGGAGTTGATTGCATGAATGGTGAATGCCTTTGCTGTGAAACGGGTATGTTGTAATTCGTGTAATTTTTTTTTTTGCGGTAAACGTGTGTAACAGAAAAATCGTCACATCGTGTATTTTTTTTTTGCGGTAAGTCGTGTAAGCCCGCCACACGCATTACCGCAAAAAGAAATTACACGACTTGGCAATTTTTTTGTTACACGCGGTTACCGCAAAAAAAAATTACAGGACGTAACGATTTTTTTGTTACCCGCATTTACCGCAAAAAGAAAAATACATGACTTACTGCCAAAAAAAATTACACGATATGACGATTTTCCCCTACACACGTTCGCCGCAAAGAAAGAAATTACATACACTTACAGCAAAGAGAAAATTACCAATTTTACCGAAAATGCATGCCTGTAGGCGATGTGCCCACCTGTGGGCCACTTCCAATTTTGTCCCCGCGCTCGGCGTTGGGGACCCCCGAGAATGCAGGAGTGGCGTCACACTTCCCCCCTCTTTTGGGCCCCCGACAAGGCGGGGGTGAGGCAGCCAATTCTGATTTTCTCCCCGCGCTTGGCGTTGGGGACCCCCGAGAATGCAAGGGTTACGTAGCATTTCCGCCCTCTTCTGGCCCCCCGAGAAGGCAGGGGTGAGGCAGCCAATTCTGATTTTGTCCCCCTTTGTTTGGGGATCCCCGAGAATGTAGGGGTGACGTAGCATTTCTGCCCTCTTTTGGGGCCCGAGAAGGCAAGGGTGAGACAGCCACTTCTGATTTTGCCCCCCTTTGTTTGGGGATCCCCGAGAATGCAGGAGTGACATCGCATTTCTGCCCTCTTTTGGCCCCCCGAGAAGGCAACGGTGAGGCAGCCAATTCTGATTTTGTCCCCCTTTGTTTGGGGATCCCCGAGAATGCAGGGGTGACGTAGCATTTCTGCCCTCTTCTAGCCCCCCGAGAAGGCAAGGGTAAGGCAGCCAATTCTAATTTTGTCCCCCTTTGGATGGGGTCCCTAGAATGCAGGGGTGACATAGCATTTCCCTCTTTTAGGCCTCCAAGAAGGCAAGGGTGAGGTGGCCAATTCTGATTTTATCCCCCTTTGGATGGGGATCCCCAGGATTGCAGGGGTGACATAGCATTTCCGCCCTCTTTTGGCCCCCCGAGAAGGCAAGGGTGAGGCAACCACTTCTGATTTTCTCCCCGTGCTTGGCGTTGGGGACCCCCGAGAATGCAGGGGTGACATACCACTTCCACCCTCTTTTGGGCCCCCGAGAAGGAATTTTCTTTTTGCCCTTCGTGTTTGCAACAACGTCCTTCAGCAATGCTCTGCGAATGGCACCGAGGCATACACCAAGAAATCGGCCACAATGAGTCCCGTGGGCACGGATGATACCCTATGAATACACATGCAATGTACTATTGCTTGGCTGTTTGGGACTCTCTACCCTTGAGCCGGCGAAGGAGCTTATTCGTCATTCAAGGGTGAAGAGCCGCAGACCCATGATATAGTGCAGTGCATGTTGGGGACCGACACTAAAAGTGCATTTCCCATTTTGGGCTGCTATGCTAATTGGACTTTTGGGGGTTGCCTTCAACCTCCGGCTTGGCTTTCCCCCCTCTTTTGCGTGTGTTTCCTCTTTGTGTGTGTTTGTGTGTGTATTTTGTGTGTGTGTGTTTCCTCTTTGCTGATGTGTAATATGTGCACGTGCACAATGGGGTGCCCGGTCATGTTTCCATCATGAATTCCCCTCATGTAAGTGCACTTTCTGATCCGTTTCTATTTTTATTGTCTTTTGGTGCACATATCGTGGGGCGTGGTTAACCCAAGGACCGCTGCTTTTGTTTTGTTTTGTAGGTATGTAGTTCGGAAGCTCACCTCGACAACCCCATGTGCATGCGTGCTAGTGGGGGTTGGCCGTGACACTTTGTTGGCCACTGATCGGAGCTAGAAACCCACTGCTCTGGGCGAAATGAATATTTTGGTTACGAATGTTTTGCCCCAAACATCCCAACCCACTCTTGGCCTACCCCCACTGGGGGGGGGGGGTGATTCTGCTGAGGGCACCCAAAATTTCAAAAAAGGCAAGCAGGCACCCCCCCCCCCCCGGGGGGGGGAGGGCATCCAAGCCACTAAAAGAGGCTTGGCCCCACAGCGGTGGCCAACACATGTGCACCAAGTGTGCGGGAGTGGTACGATACACGGTCACCGGGAGAAATCATCTTGGGTCTGAAAGAGGGACACCACACCCTGTACAGGGCCTTTGGAAAGAGAACATCACAGAATACACAAGTGACTGATTTGGAGTATTGGGAAAGCATGCAAGAACGTGGCTGTGACAGATGGGGAACACAGACCACTGCAATAGATATTGTCTAGCAAAACAGTGAAGTGACGGTCCCCCCCCCCGGGGGGGGGATTGCGGGGGGGGGGGGGGGGTGCAACCCTGTCAACATGGGCAAACACTCGGCTGCAAGTTTCACAAGTGAAAAATGTAAGTCGTGGACAAACAAATTGTCCAATCGTGTAATTTTTCTGTGGTAAATGGGTGTAATTTTTTTTTGCGGTAAGTCGCGTAAATTATAAAAAGAAAATTGAAAAATTGAAAGAAATGCAATTTTTCCAACACACGAGCAATATGTACGTACAGCTGCCTGGTTCCGTACGGCACCCCATAGCGACCTTAACAATGGGATGCCGAGTCCACAAAGCACATAGTACTCTGTGTGGCCACCAATTAGTTGGGACTCGGCCAATATAACACAGTTTCACATGGTGTCATTGGCACTAGACACAAAATCAGGCCCAACATCCAGTGTGCCAACACTAGGAACAAAATCAGGTTTGAGGAAAAGAGTCCCGACAGGGCCATGGCCAACGCTAGTGCCACCATTATAGGCCACCAAGGCACTGGTATGGGGCCAATATAATAGCAATCTTATACGCTCCACCATTGGTACACCAAATGGGCGGAGGAAAATGCAGCCCACAAAACATGCACCCGCTACAAGTAGTTGCAGAATGCACACTTGTAGATCAAGTCCGTTTTTGTGTCGCCGGACTTGGGCTTTGCACCAGGATTGGGGTTAAGCTGACAAGCGGCGCGCAACTCCGCTACTAGCTGCTTGGCCGGGTCGTTGATGAAAAGGTTCTCTTGCTCCAGCTGGCCAGATGCATCTCTTGGGTAGCCATCCGGCACCTTGCGCCACTCTCCACAGATGAGGACCTTGGGACGGGTGTCCTCCTCTGTGGGGGTGGCCATGGAAGGTTGCGGCCTGGCCTCCGGGCTTTCCGCGCTCTGCTCGGCGGAGGCCTCCTTGCCTTCGAGTGGGTAGGGGATGGCCTGAACACTCTCCTCAATCGCCGAAAGTGCACATTCAACTTTGGTGCGGGGGGGGCGGTCACGCCCTCCACATTATCACCGGGTGCTTCAACGACTTGCACAGCACGATCAGCATTAACAATGCCGAGCACATAGTCCACAAAACCGGGACCCATTGGGACGAGGGGCACATAGGAAAAAGAACCTCGGTGCTCCACCACCAGCTTCGCGATGTTCAAGATTTGAAAACCACAAGACCAACCATCCGTTTGGAATTCCAAGGCGCGGTGCTTGGTGGTTAGCAAAAGCTTCTGGGCCATCAAGAAAGGACGGATCAAATGAGTGGAGCTTAGGGGTTCCCAAAACCAAATAGTGATAGCTCCAACCGGATACGACAATCGAAGGCACACACAAACTAGTGCACCCCTTCCTTGTCATTGGTATTAACCACAAAAATGTGGCGGCGGCACCAAGCCATGTTGTCCAGTGTTGTGCCAGATTGAACTATCCGCATGCACTTGGACAGTCTCTTGATATATAGAACCGCCAGAGTCCACACACGTGGTTCATGGATTTCCATGTGGCAGACCTCTTGGTTCAAAACACAAGATATCCTTGTCCGTCAACCAATCTCCCACCCCCAAAGGGGTTGTTTCGCTCGGGATAGTGCTTCAAGTACGCCTTTTGGAAGTGGGAGGTTCGACAAGGGGTGCACTTGGCAAGGCGATATATACCCACAGTACCTGTACCAGGGATATGCATTTGATCGCAAACGGCACCGATGGTCCGCAAATGGTTACCATATTGTGCATTCTTCACACCGGGGACTGCATTGCGCATTGCATCCAACAATGGCTTTGATTGGACCACGTCGCAATGGTCTGCGGTGGCATCAACATTGTCATCGATCCACCTTTGCAAGGCTTGCATGGCGATACAAGGGGGCACAAGAAAGAGAGGACGGAACGGCCCACTGGACAATCTAAGGGTCGAAAAAAGATACGCCTGTAGGAAGACTACAGGCTCTATTGGGCTTTGCACGTGTCACATGCAAAAGGGCACGTTACCCCGATGTATATATAGACTTTCTGAATGGTATTTCGCTTAGCCCGCTTTACAAGGGGGTTGGGCATCGCGACTCCACACTGATGAGGAGCCCCAGGCGTCCCCGGTCATCAGTTTTTTCTTTCCCCCCCTCTCCCGCTGGAAAATTGAAGTTGCACACAATTGCCGGTTGGGGGTGGAGGCAAGTGCGTACGTATGGCCACAGCAACTTGAGGTGGTGGCCTTGGACCACACAGCGCCAGGCTACAAGCACCTCTCCCCGCTTACACCACACACTCAACGCACAAGCTTAACCTCCGAACTGGCATTGTTGCTTTGCAATGGAGATGTATTAGCCGCAGCTCAGCCAAAAAGAGTGTTTTGCTGCGTTACCGGGTGGTGGGTGGTGCGGCCTCACACTCGGACCCAAAATTTGTCTCGTTGGAAAAATTGCCACCCATACCCCCCTTGGGGGTATGATGCGGGGGGCACCCCCAGTGGTACAATGCTACACGTGCAACTTAGGAGGCCTGCGTTCGAAACCACGGCACTTCAGTATTTAGGGCAACAGATACAAAAGGCTAGGGCTGCCCGAAATTTTATGGCGAAAAATTTCTGACTGCTACGAATCTTGCGACAGTGAGCAAGTAACATACATGTCTTCAGCAAGCAGTGGTGAGCCCTTCACGATTTGATGCATTGTGTGTGGTTTGATATTGGGTTGGTATTGTGGACAAGGCGGTGAGTGGGTGCCTGCCTCCTTGACTGGACCCCCCCCCCCCTAGGGTAGGGGTAGGACAAAAGCAGTGCCTGCCCTGAAAAAGTGGCTGCCTCTTCCAAGATCTCACCCCCCCCCGTATAAAAAAAAGGCTTGTGTGGGGCCTTCACCAAACGGGCCGCAGTTTTCCCACATGCGGTACATACACCCTGGTGGGGTCACTCAAGTAGATCATGAGAGTGCTCAACTCTCAAGGCTCGAGGCTGTGGTGGTTGCAGCACCCAAATCTTTACCTGTGTTCTGTTTGTGCGCATCAGTGGAGGCTACCACATTTTGCCTTGAAATACCCTTGCAATCCCGTCAGTTGGCGACTGTCTCCCCCCCCCCCCCAGGGGAGACCGTCACGCGCTACGGGGGGGGGAGATTGCAAGGAGGGGGGCATATTGTGGGGGTAGACGGTATGCGGGGGTCGCCCGCCTCTTCAGTTTTAGGTGGACGGTGAGGGGGCGGGGAGGGGGCATAGGCCGCTCATTATACCCCTCAGCCGCATTCTTCCTCTCCCTAACTGACCGCCCCAACGACATTTACGACCGACCAGATCGGCACCGAACCGTTTTGCCAGCCCTCTCCACTTTCTTGACCCGGTCGGCGGGTCAGGCACTCGGGGGGCACGTACCCCTGAACATGGTCCCCCCGACGCGCTGATCAATTTGGGGTATGGATTATGGGAAAAGGTTTCTTTTGCAACAATTGTCTCTGGGCCGCTTCACAGCCTGATCTTTGAGCCATCCACAGACCGCCCTTTGATCGAGGCCTGAACATCTGAGCCTCGTTCCCAGACACACGGTGCCCACACGACACTGTGTACCCGCATCCCACACGCAATGGGGGACGGCGAGCCGTCATGGATACTCATGGACCAATGTGTGCGACATGCCAGTTTTCTTGCGTTCAGTATTCAGAGCCTTGACATGCCCAGGGCAGCACAAAAAGATGCGGTGCTGCAGAACGCCACACAGACCAACGTACACCCCTCATGAAGCGCGGTGTCGACGCGAAACTGAAGTGCAGACGCACAGCATTGCTCTGGATGTCCCATTGCTATGGTCATAGGTCTGAAGGCCCTGCAGGGTCTGATCTGGAAAGATGGTTATGCCTCCGGGGAGCTCAAGGGGCACGTGTTCGCTGATGTGTTCAGCGCCCTGCAGTGGTGGAAAGAGACCGGCGTGCAGGTGTGTCTACCGCACGCCTGACCGGAATGCGCGGAGGAGGGAGGGTGACAGGGGCGGTCGGCCTCCGACGGCGTACCTCTTGTGCGGTCTTAGGCTGTCGTTTTGTTCGTTGCCCGTGTCTCTGGCTCGGGCGGTGGCCACGTTATATTTCCCATCACTCCCTGCGCAGTGATCTGGCTCGTGTTGATGCCTCTCCCCATGTGAACAGGACCACGTCACTGCCCTTCTCCAAACAGACCTGTTTGCGAAAGGCGCTCTTGACAAGCCTTTCTCTCTCTCGTGTGTGGGCTGCATATGCTGCTCGTTGTGCTGACAGTGCCTTCCACAACACCATCACACGTGACAGTCCACATGGCCCCACACGGGGACAGGCACGGGTGCGTGGGTTGTTAGGGTTGGTGGGTGCCCAGCTCCGGGACGCAAACCTGGAGTGCATGTGCTCAGGGCAAGGCGCCTAAATTGGTTTTCTTGGTGCATCTACGCCGGGTTGCTTGTGGTTTGTCATCCCAAAGCCCTGAAAGCCATTGGCAAGGCACCTCGTTTTGGTAAACACAGCCCCGTCTCGAATGAACGCACGGTTAAATGAGTATGTGAAGCCCAAATGAGTGTTGAATCGGACTTGAACATTATTTTGATGGAGTCCCACATGATTTCACCGGCGAAGATCCGTAGTGCCATTTCTATGGGTGTTGTGGCAATCCACGTCTTTACTGAGTCTGTTATGGGCTTTGTATGAAGGAGTTGGCAGAGTGTTGTCTTTTTGGCCCAATGCTCCGTTGACGTCCGTGCGCCGTCCACCAACCAGAGTGCACGGGGTGACGAGGAATAAGGCACGCGGTCCCGGCGAGAGCGAGAATGAGTCAGAGTGAGGGTGAGACAAACGCTATGGGGGGGAGTTCAAACAAACAATAGGCCAATGATGCCGGCGCAAAGGCACCGTCCAGGTCCATTCCCTTCAAGGAATCAGAAAGTGATATGGTTTGCCTGTTCAGGCGGTGCCTTCACAGCACTGCTCAGCTCATGCTCCGTCGGGGTGTTGAATGTGTCCGTTCGATTTGCGCTGCGACTGTGTCATGCTTCGTGACGTTCGGGACGACGGGCCCAGCTGGGGTCGAGAGGAGCAATAGCCCTGGGTACTCACCCCAGCAGGCAGTTCTTGGCATCGCCCCCTCTGAGTCGTTGATGTCACAGGTTTGGAGGCCCAGTGGTGGTGCAGTGGGTCGGATGTTTTGTCGTTCTTGGGCCATTTCGGTGGAGTTGCACCCTCGCGGGCCCCCCAGCCCTGCTTCCAGAACAGCCCGCAGGGTGACCAGCATGGGTGTCAGGGGATGTGGCCAGACCCCCAGCCCTGTCTCCTCTAAGGCCCCCCGTCGTGAATGTTGGGCAGGGCATTCGAAGTGGCCTGTGCGCATTGCAGGTGTACATTTACTCGTCGGGCAGTGTGGGCGCTCAGAAGCTGCTGTTTGGGAGCAGCAAGTTCGGTGACCTCTTGTCTTTGATTGCGGGGCATTTCGACACTGCCGTGGGTGCCAAAGTGGAGGCTGCATCGTACCAGGCAATTGCGAAGCAACTGAACGTGCCTCCGGTGTGGCCGAAATGCAGTGTGTCTGCATGTCTGCCTACTTAGTGCCTGCCTCCTTGCCCGGACGAGGAGGATGAGGAGGAGCAGCGACCCAGCCCATGCCAGCCGCTCGGTCTAAGATCCATGGGGGCCTGGAATGCGTATCTAGACCGGACCCCAGAAGCTGCGCCCGCATCAGTTTTAGGTGACTGGGGTCTATTGCATTAGAAAGACGCCGTCCCTGGGCCGGCGATACAGAGAAGCATCCCCTGCGCACCCCTCCACAAGAGTCTCCATAGTGGCGGGGAGGCTGCATGCATGCGTCTGTGTGGTGGTGGGGGGACGGGGCATGGTATTCCTGTTCCCATTCGGCCATGGCACCACCAGAATTTCTGGGCCCCCATAGTTTGTGCCTCACCACCCTGGGCCACGCGCCTGCGCTGCCCCATGCGGACCGTTATGCGTGCGGCGGAGGGTGGATGGTGGCTGCATACCCCCGGCAGTCTCCGCACTCCGAGTGCTGAGACACGGGGGATGTAGCCCCGCCTCCCAGGCCCCCCAAACCATGCCAATGGGGGAACAGTCTTGACAATGGGGTATCGCAAGCCCGGCATCGTGTCATGCGCCGTTGACGGGTAGTCGGAAGGTTCGCAGCGAGTGCCTTTTGGCCTTCCCGAAGCTGCATGATGGCAAGCCCCGGAAGGAGCTTTTAGTTGAGTATGTTCCCAAGGCTCAGAAGAAAACGGAGAATTCACCAAACGGGAAGTTCATATCGACCCCCCTCCCCCCCAGACCAACAGAAAATCCTCGGAGACAAAACCGAACCGAAGAGTTTGAGCTATTTTGGGCCACATCCCTGGGCCCTCCCCTTCCCGCTCCCAATCTGCGGTCTTACGTTATCTTCCCCCAAAACGGGTCAAGCACACCCTTGAGGGAGGGGTGCCTCCTTCAACGTTACATTCGGAAGCATCGGATACGAGGAGATCGTGTGACCCCAAGGCAGCCGGAGTTATGCAGACACAACCTCAGACTCTTCGAGACGGCAGGGATCTGTGGTTGTGGTGTATTATTCATGCAGCTTTGAAGTGTTTGCTAACCAACAAAGCCACCAGATTAGGTAATTGTGGCTGCTCGCCCCCTGGGAAGTCTGCAGCTGTTTTGCAGCCCCATTGTAAGCTGTGGTGATTCAGGTCACATGCAATTTGCCACGTACCCGACATAGAGAACTGCACCGCCAAAACATTATCACGAGGCGGCCCCAATTGTGATTTCTTTTTTTTGCGGTCTGAGTTTCTGCCGGTGTGGGGTTTCTGAGGGAGGTCGGGGGCCGGCAAGAATGCCACACTATGCCCCGTCGCTGCAGACTGCCCTGCACGTCCACCCCAAAAGGAGGTCTTCTCAATTTTCCATACAGTTTGCGTACCCTTCCTTGCTAGAGCTCACATTTTGCTGTACTCTGATGGAACGCCATGTCTTACCTGAAGTAGGTCATCAGGACACGGTGAAAAAATGAACCATCTGGTCCCCTCGTGTAGAATGCCCATAGGACGAAGGATCTACTATGCTGGTTCTCTGCCTGCCTGGTTGTGCCCGGTGCTTATCCTGGTCGGCGTAATGGAGTTACCTTTTTCACAATCTCAGGACTGTTATAATTTTTGCGCTGTTGTCGGTTGTGCAGTCCAATTTAGTGCATGCACCTGCCCTGTGTGTTTGTAGGCGGAGATTGTGTTTGTCTCTGATGCCGAGAAGGAGCTCCTAGCAGCTCGTGAGGCAGGGATAGGGTGGCCCGTCTTGTGTTGCCGCCCGGGCAACAAACCTTTGACAACCGACAGCTGCGGGTTCCCAGCCATTCGCAGCTTCTTGGAATTGTGCCGCAACGCTGACGAGTAGAATGCGCCTGCTCAGCATGTAGTCTGGACCAACAGCCCTGAAGCCCACAATCAGCGACCTGTTTCCCTCGATAGGAAACTTATGGCCTTTCCATCCCCTAAACTGTCCCGAAATGCCACCTTCCTACCCCCGGGGGGAGCAGAGGGTTCTGATGGAGACCATCTGTTGAATGAATTCTGTGGAAAAGTTTTGTGTATAATCTGTCCTAGATTTTTAAGGGTTTGTGCCCCACATTTTCGCAATTCCTCCGTCTCAAGTGACATGTGTTATTTGGTGACCCCAAACTGTTTGTGTGAGGAATGGCTCCGGCGGGTGTTCCAGTCTCGTCAGTCTGTGTGCACAATGATCACAATGTGACGTGCCCCGTGTTGAGCTAAAAGGACACCCAAAAGCCAGACTAGGCCGGAGGCCAAAACACAACACAACATGCATTTTGACATGTGTGCACCAATTCAGTACAACCATGTGGCAATGGCAGGGGCCTGGCAACAGTCCAAGCACTCCCTTGTTTGTTGTGGGCTAATTTTGGCTATGGTACATGATTTGTTCACCACTCCTTTTTCAGAATTCGTGCAGCATTTGTTGCGTCAAAGTAGCATGCTGCCGAATTTTCCGCCGACAGTTCATCCCTCAAGTATCATTGTGCCCAGTGGCGGTGTGCCAGTGACGTGGCTAGAAGATGATCCTGCTGGATGGCTACGGGCGGCACAGGAGAGACTGGCTCCATGAGTCCAGTGAATTTGTGGTTCAGTCAGAATTTCCTGGTTTTGTTTCCATTTGGGAAGGTGTCAACAGGGTTTTGCCCCCAACTCCGGTGTAGTCCAAGTGCACAGAAGACCTCAGGGGGAAGTCAAACGCACCACAACACACAACAACAACACGACACGAAAGTTGGTTGACCCAGCCCCCCCAGAGGCTCCAGAACTACGTTTGAACACACCCCAGAGAACATGGCTTGGCCTAAGAAAGGGCCAGCACAGCGACGAATGGTGTCCAGCATTGCAGTGCCTGTGTTCTGAAGGCCTTGTGGGGCAGGGGACCTTGGTGCTCTTCTCCGCGCTCTGCTCTGTGCAGTAGTGCATTGCAGGGCAGCTCAGGCTAAACTCTGTCCTTAAACTCCATCACGATATTATCCCGCAGCTGCTCAGTGCCGGCCACTTGCGCTGCTGACATGTGTCCAGCATCCCTGCGGTCGTTGATCTCTGGTGTGCATTCCCCAATTGCCCAGGCATGGCAGGGTGGGTTCGGTGTTGGGCGCTACGGTGCCCCTGCTGCACAGTTCTCTCGACAAAACGGACGACAATACCCACCACTTCACCACGCGGCCATGCGACAAGGAACTGGAGCGTGGGGCAAGGGCGACCAATCCCCAGAACGCCCTTGCCCAACTTCCAATACCAGAGTCAGTGTGGGGGAAGTGGGGACCCGAGAACACAGCGCCGTTCCATCCAGAAGTGTTCGCTGTGGCCGGCACCCGCGATCGACGGTTGTTGATTGCCGGTGCCTCTGCTTTGGGACATGACGTTGCACTCTTCCGCCGCATTCGACCATTTTAGCAAAGGCTAAATTGCTACGGACTCAAACCGACGCCTACAAGAGGGAGCAAACCTCTTGTCTCACGTCGCAAACCGCCACAGCATTGGCGATCCCATCCCCACCCCCCCCCCCTATGCCACGCCTTCGTTCCGCGAATGAAGCGTGGTCCCATGTAGACCTCGGTCTGTGTTGGGACCGCAGGGTGGCTGGAGGCCAGGGCTCGATGAGCCATGCGGACGGATTGCGCGTATGACCAAACTCCCCGTGGCGTGCCCATCGAGCGCCTGCGGGGGACGCGAGGGGGGGGGGGGGGGCTGAAGGGAATTGGGAGGTGTGCGGGCACGTGGTCATGAGAGCGGGGCACAACGCTCATGGAAGGGGGGCTACGGTACGGATGCATTTGGACGGTCCGGTGGGCGGCCACAAGGCACCGCCTCGCGTGCGGGTGTGGAGCATGGCCCATGCACTGACTGCGCCGCAGGAGCCCCCCTCCCGGGGGCACCCGGACCCATGTCTCCGTGGCGGACCGTGAGGGGGTGAGGCCCACCGAAGGGCCCCTGTGCTTCGGAGCTCTGATCCGTGACGCCCTGTCCCATGATCTGAGGTACATGCGGACTGCAGCGCAAGCGGAGGTCCCGGGCAGAAGCCTGACACAGCCCCTCCCCCTTGGGCCCCTGGCCCTCTGCTGGCGTCCATCGGAGGCCCCTCCCACCGGCGGTGCGACACCCAGACCTCCCCCAGGGCAACGGGCCCCTGCTCGCGGCGAAGGGGCACGCCCCCACCCGCTCAGGGCCCAAGTGCCCGGAAAGGGCGCGCCTCATCGATGGGGCCCAGTCCGTGTCCCAGAGGCCTCTGGCCGTCTGATGCCGTTGCCACATCCGATGCGGAGGGGAGCGCCTCGGAGCTGCACGGCAAATGGGATTGAGTGCGTGGGACGCCTGACCGCCGCCCGCGCGGCACCGGGCGTCCCGGGGGGCGTACCCCCGCGCCCTCGCCCCCGTGCACAGCCCAGGGGGCGGAGTGGGGGTGTGGGCTGCCTCTTGTGCGCACGTGCAATAGCTCAGGGGCGGGGCACTTGCCCCAAAAGTCCACGGCCGAAGAACATTTTTCCTCTGATCAAAATCGAAATGCGGTGGAAAGGTCAGGTTTGGGTCCTCGTGTATGGCCCCCCTTGGGGGGGGGGGGGGGGGCTCATTTGGTGACCGTTCCTCCCGGGCTGGGGCTGGGGTGGACCGTTGTGCGTTGTGGGGGGACTACGCATGGGGGTGGTCTTGCAGGGTGAACAGTGGGCACAACAGTCCACGCTTGCCTACAGCACCGTGTGTTCCCTCCCCCACTCCACATGCAAACAACCAACCGCCATGGGCATCGGCTGTCCGACATGAACACCGACTCACCTCTGCGGACCACCCCCACGGCCACCTCCCAGACATTCCCGTCAACGAAGCTGGACTATTTGTACAACAGATATGCACAGATGTGCGTACATGCATGCGTGCAAGCGTATACGTTACAGGTACGCGAGTGCATTTGGTGTTCCTTATAAGATTTTAGATGGGTGCAGCACTGGGAGATTGGAAATTTTGCTGTGAAGGTGCGTGCATTTGTTGTTTTGCTGTGAAGGTGCGTGCATTTGTTGGGGCAAGTGTAGATTAATGGTATTTATTTTTGGCAACAGGACAGCAAGTCTAGGGCAGCAGACACACCACATGAGAACTACTGGGGACCAAGATCCAAAAGAAACAACAACCCGGACGCGATCAACTCGAGTAGATATGTACAACAGATGACTGTTTCGGCTCTAAAACCAGACAATTGCGTTGGGTAGGGTGAATAGGCACATTGTGTTCTGGAAACAGACTCAGGGGAGTGCTTTGGGGCCATTGCTCTGCCGGACATGTTGTTCCGAAGGTCACAGTCTTCTGGGGGGCATTGTGTTTTGGGATGTGCTGACATGTCAATAATTACATTCAGTTCAGAGAAAGGGTCGTTTGAGCATGTTGTGGGCCAACGTCTCAAGGACCTTAAAAACAACATGAGCAATTGTCTGTGAGATTTAGGACAGCCACATTCACTAAACCAAAATTTAAATTTTTGGCACTGTCAGCAACATGCAAACAAATTTGGACAAAGAGGGCATCCTTGCTTAATGTCTTGGCTTGATGAGCAGATTTATCTTTAGCCCCTCATAAAGGATGAGGGCAATTGGGGCTTTAACTGGTTGCACAGCACTGACTATCTACTCTTGAGGAATACACATCATTTCTAGAAATGCTTGAGAAAAGTCATGGGTTGCAGCAGACCCCCACCCCTCAACCCACCTCGTGCATATCTGTTGAGATGAAGGATTTGTATGGTGAATCACATGGATAGCTCAAAATACCCATGGTCCATTTTGCGCTTGTGATGCCATAGAGCAGTACAGAGTAGCAGGGTAGCAGCCTTGGGTGTCAAGTGAGAATACACAGTGAAGGTATCGTGTGATGGAAATGTGTGACATGGGGTGACAGTATAGATTCTCTTCATTCTTACACCATCTTGTGATATTCATTGTGTGTGTATTAATTGCGCATAGGGTTTTCTAAGGCTGGAAGGTCCAACTACTGTGGTTCCAAGCATGTAGAAGTGCACAGCTGGATGTGGTTAGGGTTTTGCAGATACAACATATGGCTAGCATTTTTCTAATGTTGAGGACTGTCGTGATGGCGATGTATTTTTGCTAGGCGGTTCACCTGAGACAGCCCGGCCCCCTAGGTTGCAAGGGGGCATATGTGATGAGCCACATCTGTCTTCACAGAGTTGCCGATTGGTGCACCCCCTCATTACAAGACTGTTGTATCATTCTGAACGTGAGGAGTGCACATTCATTGTGTTGGCTTGAAAAAAAATGTTGAGGACTGTCCCAAAGGCAATAACAGTGGAGACATGGTGTGGTGAAGGGGGTGAATCTCATGTGACATTGCCGCCATTACCCCACCTTAGTCACCCCCCCCCCTCTTGCCTTGTCCACAACCCACCCACCCCCTTGACCATCCACGGGGGGTGAGGGGGAATCGTCACTTTGTCAACCATTAAAAAATCGCGTGTTGCAGTTTGAAGTTGCTGTGTGTCGCCCCACTTCTGTTGGTGCCCACCCACTGTACATATTGTGACAGGACAGTTTTAGGTGCATATTTACTCATAGATTTGGGTAGCACAACCTTGTTCCCACATGGAACAGATGTGATTTTCATCCACTCAACAAAATATTCCTGTACAGAGTGGTAAACATGTTCAAGAATTCAAAGTGAAGTGGACTAGGACCAAGAAGCTTCACACTGAGCCAGTGAAGGACGAAATCACGGCACATTGACAGCCAAATTTGTCGGAACATTCGCCAATTACGATTGCTTCCATAAGTTTTCCGCAGTCCAGTGCTCGTGTACAGTGACAGTGCCGTTCCCCACCCCCCAATTGGAACCGTCACTTCGCAACCATTCCTGTGGGGTAGTGGGGCACCGTCATGTGTGGGGGGGTGACTGGACAAGAGGGGGGTACACATTGCCTTGTTCATTTGGGAGGAGCAAGATTTCTAGGGTTCAGAGATTGCCCCTCTCATTGTACAGTTGATGTTTCTTTTGTAAGTGCTTGCACCAGGTTTTGTCATAGCTACCCCCAGAGGGCAGGGCCATCTACTTGCGCTAAGTGAACGCCGCTTGGATTGGCGCAGCTCGCAAATCATACCCTACCATGGGGTCTCACGCACAATCTAGGCCAGCCCGAGTACACTGCAATTCTTCTTGAGTGTTGGGTGCTTGGTGTGAGGTGATAGGGTGCTTCCAATGTATGAAACGTTGTGGCCTACTCCCTCACGAACCGTGCAAACTGCACACCACTTCAATTGTCATATGGAAGACCCTCTTGTTGAATCGTGCACCGATGCCTGGCTTCACATTGCTAACATTATGAAAGCAATGGTGCAACATGTCACAAGTGAGGGAGAGACAAATACCCCAACCCCACACTTGGTGACCGTGGCACTAAAATGGATGCACAATTGTTGTGCCAATCGCAAGCGGAGGCTCATGTATTGGCCCGTGCAAGTGCACAAGCATATGAGTAGCTTTGCGGTGGTGAATCGGAAGAAGGGCTGCTACCATGACTTGGGGCAAGAATTTCAAAATCAGTATCGTGCCCATGATGGTGCTTACCCTTGTTGCCGCACGTGCTGGCCGGAGGTTAATGTTCTGCCTTCCACCCCTAAAACGAGGCACAAGCCAAACCAACTTTCACTCCTCCTCCGTCTCCTTTGACATCTCCCTTACCCGATTGCCCCAAATGTCAGACTTGTTTAAAGAATGTAGTCTACGAATCATTGGATGTCAACCATGAGACCTGCAATTGTGCTAAAATGGTGAGATATGCAGTGATGGCTTTGCCCTATGTCATTGGTGACATGGGTGTTTGCCAAGATTGCCTCAAGGACATTGCAAATTAAATCTAAGGGAGTCTATTTATAAGATAGCTAGGAGAGGTGGTAGGTGTGCACCATTTCAAGAGTCATTTTGGCCAACTCATACTAAATGCACAGAGACACAACATAGTCCTAGCATGAGGTGTAGTCAGGAGTTGTCCAAAGGAGGCAAAGCAACGAGTGAAGGAAAAGGAGGACATTATGTTTGCTTTGCTCAGGTTATGTTCCAAGTGGTGCTTCTAAGCTAGCGGTAGATGTGCTTAAGCACACAATTCCACATATGTAGAATGACAATCCACAGCTACAACACATCCTGTGTCTCAATGTGAACAAGTTTCAGCTCATGTCCCAAGTGGATGAATGGTTGCAAGGTTGATCCCTCCTGTTCTTGCTTTGTGCTCATTTATTGTTGGCGTGCTTTGTGGTGCCTTTGGGAGAGGGGTACGGACGAGGAGGAGCCAAGGGGGCGGGGGGGGGGGGGGCATGCGGGCTAAACACCTACCAAAAAGAGGCAGAAAAGGGGGTCAAAATGCCCAAAAGTTGAGCATTGGTGCTCCCCCCGGGGGTGGGCTAAGTGTGCACGGAGAAATTACCCTAAACCCATTTCTGACCTAATAGACCAAATCCAAGTCCCCCATGTGTTTTTAAGCCGTTAAGCCCTTTTTAGAGGGGTCACCTTAAGGTGGCATGCAATGTCCACTTAGAGGGGGCAGGGGCTGGCACCACGTGACCATTTAGGTGGCCAAATAATTTTCATGCTTTGGACATCATGCGGATTTCGGGATGGCTACTACTTACATGTTTGACATCAGCTTTTGATAAAGAATGCATCAATGCTAATTTTCTAGGTCCAAAGCCGTGGGAATTTGGATTTTGGAACTTTCGATGCTGCCAGAAGGGCGGATTTTTTAATATCACTTGATTTGAGATGCTTCGGTGTTCGTATTGACACTGTCAAAATCTCCAAGAATGTCCATTTGCAATATTCCAACTTTTGGCTGTCACATTTTGTCTTTAGTGCTGGGTTTTGGTTGCCTTGTGCCATAGGTCCACTTTTGTGCCCAAGTTGAGGATAAGTGTTTTTGACTCGACTTGACAATAGTGGTTAAGTGTTGCTCCTTTCCCGCATGCTTCCTGGCATCTTTTACATGGTGGCTTGAGATTCCAAGTCCGTGGGATCCGGTGGGTGGAATTACTCATTCAAGGCGAGTGAGGCACATGTTTGTTCAATACATTGTGTTGCTCGCTTCGTTACAACTGAGAACTTTGATCAAGCAACCGTTCCCTTTTGTCGGAGCCCAAAGAGATTCCACACCACTAGAGGACTAACTTACATGGCCAAAGTGACAAAGCCATAGGCAAAGTCAGTCAAAGGTTTGTTTCTTGGTTGCTAGTTGGAGATTGCACGCCCCCTTCTACAGCTCCACTCCTATGCCCACTCGTACCCCCCCACAATCTCCCTCCATGGGTAGCTCTTCGAGGTCTACACTAAACAGGTGCGGACTATCGGTGGGCCACACTGCACCATGTAGCGATGGCCCACCAGAAATACTTGAACTGGGTGACCATGGTGACACATTACATGCGCACACACAACCAGTGGCTGCACATGGCCTGCCAAGGAGGGGAGGAGACATACCCGGCATCCTTCCGCAAGGTCTCTCACAATTTTTTGTGGGAATGTGACCGTCAAGTACGGGAGTGGTGCTACCACAGCTACACCCGGGCGGGGAGCCAGAAATAATCCCTCTTCTCCCGCGCGGCCTCCACAAGCGTCCAGTGACACTTAGAGATCCAGGCAGTGCAATTGGAGACGCTCTCAGACCACTGGTTGACGGATGCTTGGTCTGCGAAGGAACACCACCTAGCCACGGAGTCCAACATCGTCCGCCGCCTCCGCCTGATGCGCAAATGTGTCCCCTTGCCTGGGGGCATGCGTGGCAAACTTCCATGCTCCAATCACCAGGGGGATACCTACGTAGTGCAACTCATAGGGTCCCTAGTGCGACAAACTCTTCACTTCACTGACGGCATCCAGCTCACTAGGTCTCCCATCCAATGGAACGATGCTGGACTGGATAGTTAGCCCGACTTTTTCCGCCTGGGGATGTGTGCTTTTCGGTGCTCCTCCTACAGACCAAGCCCCCTGCCCCTTGCCCCACATGAAGTCTCCCCCCGTGTCCTTCTTCTCTGATCTGGACTTGGTGGGCTTGATAGTGCCGTGGCAGCCTACATCACTACATAACGTGTACAGTAGCTACGAACCCCCCCCCCACACACACAGCGTCCCCAGCACGGGGACATGCCTCATCCGCATGAAGCTGTAGGTTTCCCAATTCATGCTGTCCATTTTTTCTGGGCCTGAGTGCTGACACACACCATAGGCCGTATGGCCTGAACTCAGTGTGGTGTCCGCAACAAAAAAAAAGTTTGCTAGTTGGAGATGGCGCATCCTAAATGCTTGCAAACACAAAAGTCACCGGTTGGAAATTGCATGCTTCAATCAGTTTGATACCACACCTTCAAATTTTCGATTTTGCCGGCCACAAAGATTCCAACGACCACAATTGCACAGGTGGGGTAACTTGGTATATCCACAACCACCAAGGTTCTTTGTGCATGAAGCATTTGTGTTGCTTTGCGACTTCAATCGTCATTTTGTGCCGGCATTTGCAATTGAGCAATTTAGATTGAGCAATCTACAAGTTCCCCTTTTGTCTCTCTTAGAGTGCAAGCCAACAATAACTTCCTATTTGAGTGAAGGCACTTGTTGTGTGTGGGTCACCAATGCATTGTGCCATGGCCGTTGTGCCGCAAACTATCCGACCGGGAGAGAAAATGTATCTTCAGCGAAGCTTTAGAGGCGGGTGATGCCTCAAAAACAAATGAGGCCAAAAATCACCTTGAAGAGAGGTTCTTAGATCAAGCGCAGGCGCGAGTGTCGTATACCCCCCTTTTTTGGGGTCCTTCGCATAGCATACCCCAATGCATGATTTTTGACGGCTAACCCCTTGTAAAATCATCATTTTAGGACCAAAAATAATCCCCCAATGATTTTTTTTGGATTTTGACCCCGGTACCCCCCCCCCCCCCGCATCTGGGTACCCCTTTTTTGGGGGGGTCAAAACTTCTTTGTGTATTGTGGCCGCTGTGTGTGTATTTGGACCTGGGTCCTGAAGATCTTTTTTCTTGCATATGGACCCCTAACCCATGGCGCCCCAGCGGCGGTACGAACCCTGCGAACTGTAGATGCCCCCCGATTCCAGGCTGCAATCCGGTCGCTCTTGGTAGGTGCCTGTGTTACACAAGGTCTACCGAACAGGATAACTGGCCTCATCCCCTGTTTTACGGTCCATTACTTGTCTCAAAATGGGTCGCATAGCTCAGCCGTCATGACGCCTGAACTTGAGGTACGTTGTTCAAACCCGCAGGCAGGAGCGCACGGCGTGTCGGCGACCCTGCGATCCGGAAGGGACGCTGCGAGGGATGAAGGGTAACGTTACGCTGGCGTCCGGAGGTCGTCCGGGCCACCTCACCTCACCTCACCTCACCTCACACTGTTTGTCTCCTTGAATCTGATCGCACGCGACGCACTGAGGCGTCCGCGGTGGTCGCAGGCGGGGGCCCGGATGGTTCTGCTGGGGCTGTGTTGGGAAATGTGACGGGAATGCCCCCTTTGGCTGCACGTAGATGCCCTTCAGACCCACCCGGGCGCCTGTCATACTCACCCAGACTCGCATGTCAGCGCCCGCCATGTCACGCGTGATCAGAAGGTGCTGGGTCCCACGGAGCCGGACACGTCGCTGGTCCCTACTGAGGTAGCTCCAGTGCTTTCCTAATGTCATTGAAGCCTTCCTCCATCTCCAATCAATCGCATTTCCTGGAGGCAACGCACTACCGTCAGAGTTGGTGATAACATCATCCTCCAAGAGCTTACCCTCCAAGCCTCCCACAAGCGGAGCAGTATGTTTTGCATAGTTCTCAATGTACATAGTGTATCAAAGCGCCAAATCTAAACACCCTTTCTGGCGCCAAATCTAAACACCCTTTCTGGCGCCAAATCTAAACACCCTTTCTGGCGCTAGCCGGCTTAATACTGTTCCTATCCCACAGCCTCAACACCTCAAATTCTGGCCGGGCTAGGGAAACGCTGACCCTCACGCAACACATGACCTACGTACTGCACCTGACGCATCAATAATGTCCCACTGCAGCGGCTGTTACTGCGTGGCACATTAAGCGAGGCCGACTCGTACCAGAAATCCGTCCCAGTGCCAGACACCTGTGGCACGTCCGGACCCGACCGACCTCCTGCAGACCCACTCGTGTGGGGCTGAGGGCCGGTGGCTGCCTCGGTAAAGATGATGCTGCATGCGACACGGCGAACGCATGGCTGCTGCGGTTGGGCTTGGCGGTTTGGGGGACTTGCCGTCCATGGACCCCAAATTCCTGGGAACATAAGGGAAGGGGACTCTGTATCTCAGGTGGCGGGAGACCCGCCCCCCCGCCTGAGCTCCCCGTACACACATCGAGAGGGACTTTGGCTGCATCATGGCGTTGTGGGGTGTGTCCAGTATCTCAACTGGACGCACTTTTGCCAGCGATTTGTGAGTGCCACGAGGACAGTTTACTCTCACCAGAACATTACCGCAACTGGCAACCTGCCGCTTTGTTTTCTTTTTTGTCGCGTGTTCGTCTGGAGACGCTGCGACAGTTCCTCGCATGATGCGCACACCCCCCGGGCGGGTGGTTCAGCATTGATCCCCATCGCGCGCTTGTGAACAGGAAGGATGACGCAGCCGCAAAACAATCCCCCGTTGAAGACCTTTGGCACGAATAGCTGTACGCCCCTCCCTCCCCTTTCTACACATCGGTCGTGCTGAGCACTCTCTCCGAACTTCACTGTCTTGCAGAAGTCTTTGTGTGAAGCATCGCCGGCATGGGAGGTACGGCAAGGAGCAGAAGCAGCACCCGTGAGCAGAGGGATACCTCTTACCTATTGGAAATCCCCAGTCGTTTGGAACAAGCAATTGTAAACAATTTATTTCTAAAAAGTCAAATCGGTGCGTAAGCAAGGACGTGCCAACCAAGCACATTCGCTTGGCTTTTGGCTTTCATGGCACCCCCCCCCCCCCAGCCCGTCCGCACTAGGAGGCGTGTGCCCCGCTCACTGACCGACTGGCAGCTGAGTGTGTGAGGTGCGCCTTTGCCTGGCTTCCCCAAAGAGAGGCATTCCGTGGGCCCCTAAGGCCCTCTTCGGACCGGGAAGACAAGCCCAAAGCCCAAAGCCCCCCCCCCCCCCCCACCCACCCCGCAGTCCACCTTCGCCAATTCACCTTTTTGTCGGGTCGGGTCCTGGGAGACGGCTCCCGAGTCTGGAAGCAAAAACCAATGCTTTTGCGGCACAAATGGTGCGGCATTGCGAAGGAGCGACTCTGATCTGCACCACAACACTTACCACGTCCGCAGGACGAGCAGCATGAAGGGCATCCCGCAAAACATTTTCGTGATCTCGTTTCGGGTCTTCCGCTGAAGGTGAGGCCGGGTGCGAACCCGTCGCTTTTCCTTCTGGAAAAGGGCGGGGATCACGTTCATGCAGCACCCGAGCACAGCGCACATATTGCTCGTCTGCCGCTGCTTGACTCCAGCGCCCGAGCGTGCAGAAGCGATTGGGTTGTCAGGGCGCGACTGGGCTCAGGATGAGATGCAGGCGGATCCTACTGAGCTAAGGAGGCGACGCGGGCGACACGGTTCTGGCTGCAGCCCGTCCCTCGCCCGAATCCTTCCAAGTCCATTGGGTCGAGGCCGGCTGATTTTTCCATCTGCGGACTCGGCGCCCTCACTTCCACGGGACCGTTTTGTGTTGCGCACGACTCAACGACCTCTGCCGCGTGGAAGTTCTGCGAGGCGCAGACTGACCGCCACCGTGCGCCTCGTGCGCACCCCCCGCCCCCTACCCGAAGCCTCTCGAAACAGGGCGCACAGCTCCGGCGTAACCGTGTGTGGCCGCATGCCCCCCCACCCCCTCAAAGTTGCATTCCCCGAAAGACATGGCACTGGACACCGGTCGGGCGACACGGTACCCAACCAGCCTTTGTGGACCCCCCTCGCCTCCCAAACCGCACTCATCGGCGTGTGCCCTCAATATGTACACCGAAGACGCAGAAGGCAACTCCGAATGAATGGTCCAGTTATAAAGGGAAGGGTATAAAGGGGCTGCTGCATGTCCGAATGCTGCACCCGCACGTGCTGCGGTCCCCAGAGGGTCGTCCTGCCTGCCGTCCAAATGGATGTCGGCCCGCCATCCACTCGCGCTGAGTGCCAGGCCCTCGGGTCCCTGCAGCAGAAGGGGATGGGGCCTGTGCTGCGCCGTATTTGTGCCTCTGCATATTTATTAGTCGCTGGCCTTGTTCAGGATCGTTTCAGTTTGGGCGGCAGTGTAACGGCTGTGGGCCTTGTATAACCGGCCGGTCTATGGGTCTTATGTACCCGGCCTGTTTATGGGCCGTGCGTACGCGGCCTCTCTACGGGAGTAGTATATAGCTTGCAGGCCTGGCTGTACAGGAACAAGCCTCTGGCCCGCCACAGCCATACGCACACGGCTGTAGCCACATGTCTGAGCATATCCGGGCCGTACTCTCGATGGCGGTGTGCCACTTTTATGTCAACCAACCTGTATAAATTGGGGCATTTGCCTGTGATGCATGCTCGGCCCGAAATATGAGGTTCAGGTGAGTGTTACACACCCAAACCTCTGCCATGACGCTGTGACCTTATGGCGGAGATGTTGCGTTCACAAGTATTTTTGCACCATTGCTTCTTCCCCCAAAATTTGTGTTTTTTCGCATGTGATTTCTTGCAATTGCCATGCAACTGTGTACTGGCTGGGCCACCTCTGCCTAGCACTCCCCTGAAACAGCCGCGTCTCCCCTGCATCATCACACACTCCTTGCACTTCCGCTTGAGTTGTTGTTCTTTTGAGCATTGGAGGTGGTTAACGTATACACGACTCAATTTCAAGGACCGTGACGATGGGCCAGGATTCGGGCCATGGCTACATGGAATGGGTGAGATTCATCATGGAGGGTGCCGCCTGTGCGGCGCGTGGTGTGCCGTTGGCCCAGTGCGCGCACAAATTGTGGTGACACTGAACATTGCTTCGAAGTGGGCAGTGCGTACTGAACGGGCCCGTCGGGTGATGCTAATTGTGTGTACTGGTGAGACACTCTTTACGGGCGCCAATTTCGGGGAATTAGGCATAATGGGTGCATGAATATGAACAAAAATGTCACGTTGAAATCCGTTGTCTCCCTTCGTCTCAACAGCTCACATGTGAATGAATCCAGAGCCGGGCAGCGGTGTCGTCCATCCAGGCACTTTGAATGAGCATGCGCCTGCCACCATTGTGGGCGCACCATCCACCCCAGACTGTGTGGCAAACCAATATGAGCGGTCTGGCCATCCCCAGCTGTATCCGGATTGCCCACCGCACCACCTCATGTCCCCCATCTTGCGTGCTGAGTCTTCCTTGGGCCGCGGATACGGCCTCCGTGGCTGGGGATGTGGGCAGCTGCAACCATCAACACCCTCGGGATGAGGTCTTTGGAGTGGAAGAGGCCGTTGTTGCATGCAAACCTTTCAGGCCAACGTGTCCCTGTTTGCCTTCAAAAAGGCGCACGCTGCACTACAACATTACTGCCTCTGACGCGCGTGCGGTGCGCTGCCCGCACCCTCGCGGCCTCTGATCGGTTGGATGCCTCTGGTCAGCGACAAGTGGAGTCACCCACTTGTCTTCCTCAAACTGAAGCACTTCTATGTGGAGCATTGTGCTGCACGGCCAAACAGGCTGGGCTTCTACTCGTCGTCGTTCCTTCCCGTCCCAGAGTCCTGGCCCGTGCAGTTGTGGCCAGCCTCAGCTCAGTGGGTTGCGTGACTTTCTGAGCCCACACTTGTTCATGCGCCCCAGCTCTGGCCTCCTGTCGATGTGCCTTTTGCTTCCTGCCACATGTGTTTATCCGCCTGCGGTGCCGAACAGCCCCCCCCCCCCCCCCACCACCACCAACGCTCATGCGTGCGTGCAGTGCACCCAGGCCCCCTGCATTGCACTGCTTTCCAATATCGACTTGTCAGACCTCACCCTCATATCGTGTGCAAGTGCACGGCAGATTGCATTCCCACAATGCCACAGGGGCGGCGCAACTCTGCGGCTATGTACCCACGCAGCCCGGCTGCCGCAAGGAAGGCGCACTGATGACAATTTTGCGCACTTGTGTGAGACAGTTGTGTGAGTCACACAAGTTAATGCACCGTTGCGCACTGTCCCTAACCAGAAAGCCCATCCTATAAGCCCCTCCAGCCACCTGCTCTGGGCTCGCGGGAGCTGCCCATCTCCCCCCGTTGGTGTGCAGCTGATCATTTTGCGCGTCTCCCGCATATGAGCACCTCCCACCACCTCTTTGGACAGAAGTCGCCGTTGCACATCCCTCTAGGGAGGGGGGCGCGGGGGGACTTGCCATGCGGATTCTGGTTTGTAGAGCAAGAAAACTGGGTTCGAGATTGTCTTGTGATTCCAAGGGTCGTTTCCCACGCCAGTGACCGCCCCTTGCGATTGCAAGGAAAATAACCTTGTCAGAACTACAGTCGGCATTGTTTCCGACAAAGTTTGGGACTTTAGTGTTGTTCTCGCAACGGGGGGAGGGTAGTGTAGTGAATGCCGTCTTTGCGTCCATGGCAATACCTTTCTCAATGCTGAACAAAATCTGCCTGGCTGTCTAGTCGCATTCACGTCCATAATTATATCCATTCCGATGTGCAAAGCATGTGGATCCTCCACACGGGAGAATATATGTTGTACTTAATCTGCCACACAGATCCGGCCCTTCTGACCGAGCGATTACGAGGCACACGTAATTCGGAGCCCAAAAAATTGCGACGTGCAGAGGGCACAGTTGTGGTGGCAAACACCAGGATCCTTCAGAGCGTGGCACTGTCGACCAGCACGTCATGTACGAGGGCTCTCAGGACGTGGTGCTGCCTGACTGTGCCTCTGTCGCGGGCCTCTCTCTCATGCGTGTGCGGACCGCGCCAGGCTTCATCATCTTCTGCAGACCGAAGATAGAGCACGGGAGGGAGGGGGAGTGCGGGGGGGGGCTGAAGGCGATGGTAATCTTGTGGATGAGAGTGGACTATCTACTCCCCTACTCAGGTCAGATGTAGATATGGCGTCAGCCCCATGGGCTATTGCTCTTTAAAATGAATTCCTGTCTATCTGCTCCCCTACTCACAGTCGCAGCCTTCTGCCTTCATGGCGTCCACTCCATTCAGTCACTCCCAGACCGTAAGGTTTGGACGTACTCCACCACAAACGATGTGGGAGATTATGACACAGGGCCAGGGGGTTCCGGCGCAGCAGGTATTACGCGTGGTGCACTGCAGTGCCTGGCATTTTGCCCGTGGTGTCGCTTTTGTGGAGCTTGCCCCGTGGCGAGAACTCGCCTGCGCATACACGCGGTGTGTGTGCTGGTGTGTGGTGCTCTGCCCCGCGCGTTCCTCGATGGGGGGGGGGCGTCACACACAGGCGGCTGTTGTCCAAAGGCGAGGAGGGGGGGTTGGCAGGGTTACGACGCCTGATTTTTGTTACCTCATCGTATTTGGCTGTCATGGCCATAGCAGTTTTGTTCTGCATCAGCAAACTGTCAAGCAGTGTTGCATTTGTCCAGCCGTCCTTGGACGTACATGCAACAGCCAGCACTGTCAGCAGCCACCACGACAACAAAGATGCAGGGCCAGTGCCTCGCTGTAAATAGTCTCAAAACCCAACCCCAAAGTACACAACCTCCTGTTTGCTGAGGGTGCCGATGCCGTGGGTGCAGTGTCTGCACGGCGTTTCTCGCCCTTTGGGGCAGCGCTTGACGTCTAACTGCTTGGACAACTGAGGGCCAACCGACCCAATTGGCAAGAGAAAGTGTGAAATGGGAGTGGTGGTGGGAAATACTCTAACCGTCCCCAGGATGGCCGCCTCAAACGATGTCCCCGGCGCGCGCGGCGCAACAAGTCCCCCTTCGTCCCTCCCTCTCGCTTGGCACAGACCCTGTCAGAGGATGCGTGGTGACCTCTTGACCAACGGTGGACGATTTTTGCGTTCATGCCTGACCCCATCCGTTTGGCGTTGCTGGCCTCCTCAACGGCTGTGTCCCTGCACCTGGTTTAGGGATGTGCAGGGACGTGTTGCCACTCAGCAGCCGACTGCAGATGTCTGTCATGCTTCGTGAGAGGTACGCCGCGCACTCCATGCCTCTGCCGCTTAACAACGGCGTATTATCAAGCGAAGGCGTGCGGAATCTGGGGCGTGTCCATGTCCACAGGAGGTAAGGGATGTGGCGTACCTCTTGAGGGCAAGTGGTCCGTGATGGTGCTTCGCTGACTCTTTTTCTTTGGGGTTAAGCGACTTGAGCGATGTCTTCTCATCCCTTTGAGATGTGGGGCCTTTCGCCAGTCCCCCCCATTCGCGATTGCGCTGGTGTGGTATCGACGAGGCAGCTGTGATCCCTTTCGTTGCAAGGGGCAGCTGAAAGACAGGGGACGTGATACTTATGGTCGGCACTGCAGACCTTCGGGATGAGGGAGTAGTTCCATTCTGCGTCTGGGTACATCGAGAATCCCCCCCCGGTCTACTCCACCTGGGGCAGTCGGGTTTTCAATCTCCTGGGGAGGGGGCGGTTCTACTTAGTGTTGCCTCCTTTCCCACCCTAACCGGTCCTCCTACAATACGCTTTCAACGGACGTGTTTGCGAACGGCGCCTGGGGTCGAATGTGGCCCCTGACAAGCTTTTCTTTGTCTCGTTTGGCCTGCATGTGCTGCTTGTTGTGCTGACAGTGTCACCAACACCACACACGAGACATTCACCATACGGGCACCCCGTCACGTGCAATATTCTTATGTGAATATGAATTGAGCTTTTATGCCAAATGAAAGTTTTAATATGATAAGGTGGACATGATATGGACATGGGGACACTTTGCACTGCCAAAAAGCACCCTATATATGGGCATGGCGACACTTTGCACTGCCAAAATGCCCCCTGTATATGGACATGTGGACACTTTGCACTGCCCAAAAGCCCCCGGGGATCGTTAGCGCGCCGGGCGCGCGCCGGGCATCTTTTGTGACCCGTGCCCTACCCGTCGACTGTTGCCGTTGATATGTTGGGCAACATTATATGGATTTGCCCCTTGGCCCCCGGGACATCAGCAGATGTTTTGATTTGGGATGGGTATGGACCTTCTTGTACCCGAGGTGATTTCTTTGATTTCGAAGTTGGGGGCCATGATGGTGCTTATAAGGGCCGGATTCATGTCATTGTGCCATTCATTGGAAGAAAGAATGGCACTTTGACATCCCGCCAACAATGTTACAATGACGTGCACGGGTGGTATAGGGCACGCATTGAGCAGCTGTTTGCTCGGTTGTGGCACGCAAGATGAGGCAGAGGATGAGGCAGAAGTGTGTGTGTTGTGTTGCTAGATCGCTCCACCGTCGCAGTTGGTGATGAGTGTAAGGAGCGCTGTTGTACTGAATGTATTGACACCCACACTTGTGGGACCAATGTTATGATGCAGCTCTACTGTTCGCGATACCTCAATAACGCCTATCGCTTCTACTGGAGATCGATGCGGTTGTGCTATCCTAACCCCCCATTCTCCCAGCTTGCTAAGGTGTTGACCAAGATCGCGCTTAAAGGAGCGGGAGTGGTACTGTGTACCCCAGTTTGCAACTTTCTTGAGCTGGGGCAGTTTGGGTCACCTAATTTTAAGGGTGTTTCCAAGGGGTGTGCTTGGGGGCTCTTCGGGGGGAACATAGTCTAAAAGTAGCGCGCCGGGCGCGCGCCGGGCAAACATTCCCCCTATGTGGGCATCGGTACACTTTGCATTCCTGAAAAGCCCCCTATAATTGGGCATGGGGACACTTTGCACTGTTAAAACGACCCCTATATATGGACTAAAACTCTTTGCATCAGACCCACTGGCCCCCTATTCCCAACTCTGCCGCGAAGCCCTTGAGCAACAGCAAATCCAACGAGCTCGGGCTTGGAGCCCGGGCTTAGGATGGTGGGGGGTCTGAAAAGGGTGCTCTGAGAACCGAACCCATAAACCCTCTCCAACAATATTGACACTTCAGTGTTCAAATCCTTTTTCACGAGCCTTGGGCAAGAGTGCTAGTATCGCAATCTTCATCAGACAACAGGGATAAAAACCATACCCATTCATCATTTTTTGGCAAACCAAATGCAGTGCGAATATGTTGGCGAATGTGTTGCCCCCTACATTCAAATGAAGACACAAACCAAAAATGGCATAAGTGTAAAACATCATTTACAAAACCAACGCTTGTCAAGACCAAAAGGGCAAATGTGTACTTTGGGTGTTTATCAGTGAGGGCTACACCTGCGCGCCGCACGTCCCACAGGCGCCGCAGGGAAGGAATAGTCCTCTTAAACCGTAGAAACAGTGAAACTTGCAACAAGAAGGAAGAAACACCACTCCATGACCATTTGGAGTACCTGCCTGTACAAAATCCACTGAGTGAACGGCACAAGGACCGCACTTGAGCCGGGGAAGAGCTCCGCATACAGGATCTTCACTGAGCAACCAACGACATTTGTATAGTGCCTCGTCTTGCGAATCTGGTGCTCAAAGCATGGACGTTTGATGATAGGGAAGCCAAGGGGAACCCCTACCTTCTCAAGTAGCAACATAACCCCTGCCTTCTTGAGCATGATCACATGGGCTAAACTATTTTACTAACCCCTTGAAATGCACCAAAATGTAGAGGAAGGAACTTGGTATCTGTAGACCGTGGGCGGAACGGCTACATAGCCCGGCATTCCCCATCACCCCCACCCCAAGCCCCAACACACAAGGGTTAGCGGCGGCGGGGGGGGGGGGGGGGGCTCAAAAAAGAAAAAAGAGTCACCAAGGACGTGTTGCACAGTGCAAAGGGATGGAGTGTCAAAAAGTAGTGAATCCAATGACAATGAATTGCGTGTCTTGTTTGCGGACGGGATTATTCCTAATGCGCGCCGCAGGTGCGCCGCAGGGCGCACCACAGGCGCCGCATGGGTGTTGCCCTCAGTGCCCAACCCATCATGGTGCTTTTGACCGGCGAGAGCATTTCTAGCATGGGACAAATTAGGACAACCCTAAGGCACCAAATTGCTAGGCAACTGCACCTCGCTCTCAGCGCTGGTCACAGCACTTTGCACAGAATATGAATGATGCCCAGCAGTGGGTAGCGGACTACCAGTCGCTTTCTAGATCCGGAACAACCCAGCCCTATATGTCTTGGAGACAGTGTACTTCACCAACGGTTTAGCCGCATTGTTGCGGTTTCAATTGCCTTGCGCCCTCGCAAAACAAAGAGGGTGCTCTTGCCGCGGTGCATGCACGGTGCAAACGTTGGTGATGTCTGGAAACACGCAAGAGAGGGAGAAGATTTGTTGCAACGCCGAGGTTGACCTCCTCATGGCGCCCAGCCTACCTGCACCAGAGTATGACCCCAGTGGCCCAGGGGATAGAGAGCCATGTGCGGAGGGCCAGCACCCACACTGGCAGTGGATTGCAACAGCAACAAACTGCTGACTTTGAGGGGGCTGACTTGACCTCATGGCTGCCCACACGCAGGACTAGCCGCATGACATGGGTCAGGTGGCTGTGGGGCCATAGGCGATGGGGCAGCACAGCACCTCCAGGGGGGCATGACCAGCCTCAGTCCCAGTGTGCCGCTTGCACCATGGCATGACTGTCCACCACTAGCTCGTGTCATGCCTCCGCTGGAGAATTTACTTTCGCAACCTTAGGGCATCGTCGTGAGAATTTCAGAGTGACTATGCATGGTGCTCCAAGGCCTCTAGCAACGACCTCTATCATGCCTTGGTACCACGGCGACGCCCATGAAACGTGAACAGGCTACCCACTCAAGCCCCTATTTGCTGTACACTTGATGCAGCAGTGGTGCCCTACCTTGCACAGCAGCACCTCTACTTGAGACGCTACTTTGGACTGCCATAGGCTGACCCAGAGAGGGGGGAGGACCCGTAAGCCCCCCTCCCCCTGTGCCATCAAGTCTATTGCGGGTGTATTTTTCTGCAATTTTTTTCACGCTTTGATTTGGGCTTTTGAGCGAGCCCAACCTTACCTACTCTCTTCATGGTATTTTCAAATGACAGCCAACAAATGGAGTTTTGTTTTGCAATCCCACCTCATTAAAATAGGGGGGCATCTCTACACAATCCACATTTTTTGTGTGCACAGTGTATTGTTTCTACACAAGTGCTAGGAACCCAATTTGCTTTGTGATTCTGCCTGATGATGATTATACCAGGCAAATACAAATATTTTGCCAAAATAGTTAATTCAGGTGATTGCCATGGGCAAACGCAAAAGAAAATAGCGCCAAATTTTTAATTAATTCTGGCGCTTGAGGTTGTGAAATTAGTCCACCAAGAAATAACAGCAACAGCATGCATGCAGTGCCTCCAAGGACTGAATGCAACACAGTCATTTTGTAGCGTGCAAACAGTGATCCACGCAAAATGACAGCTGTGTCAAATAAAATCGCAGAAATTGAAAACACCACCGCCAATCGCCACCAACCATGGCTGAACATATGAGCTACATGTGGTCTTTTTGCAAAACTGCCGTTTAGGAACACTTTTTTGTTCTCTTAAGGACCCCCCGGGTGGTGCTGGATGGTAGATGGCGGGTCAGTGCTGATGAGGGTTAAGAAGCTGGTGGGGGGGGGGGGGGGGGCTCCTCCCTTATTGTGTCCTTGGTGAGCTCTGTGAGCATGACCATCCGAGCCCAGCACACTCGGGACACAACTGGCCTGAGCTGGTGAATGGCACACATGGCTTTGGCTCCGCCACAGGCACACATATTTGAATGCACGCCTGCCTTCTCCAAATCTCGCAGAGAGCGAGACGGGGACGCTTCTGTAACATGCTGTTGCTTCGTGTGGCGGACACTGAACCCCCAAGCACGGAGTAGTAAGCGGATTAGTACCCGGATTAGTACCCGGACTAGTACCCGGACTAGTACCCGGATAAGTACTAGGTTTAGTACCCGGATTAGTACCCAGAGTAGTACCTAGATTAGTACCTGGATTTGTACCCGGATGAATACCCTACCCAAATTAGTACCCTGATTACTTCCCGGATTAGTACCCAGATTAGTACCCGGATTATTTCCCAGATTAGTACACAGATTAGTACCCGGAGTAGTACCCGGATTAGTACCCGGATAGCCCTCCACTTATGCAAAGTTAACATTCGCGAAATTAAAAAGTTGAACTAATTATTAATTGCTTTTCATGTCCGCAAAAATTCGTATTTTAAAATTTTTGTATCTGGCTTGTAGTGAACAATGCGTTGAATAGAACCCAGATGGTCTTTGTTTTGCTTGCTCAACGGGCGAGGAACCTGAAGGTGTTGTTATTGGGTATCACCCAAAGCATTGAATTTGTCTGCATCCGGTACAACCATGATGGCAAAGATTTGCACTACAACCGAGCTAGAATGAATCCGGGTTGTGAAACAATTACCTTCCCCACTTTTATTACCGGCTGCCAGATGTGGTAGTGGAGTCCTTGCTGTCATCTGCAGAGTCTCCTGTTAGATGCAATGTTTCTTGACTTTCTTACTTTGAAATTCTACGCAATGGATAAGAGATTGGCGCTCTGATGCATTGAACACTCACGTCGGCTCAAGTACGACACAGACAATCATAGCATGTACCCCGACACCGCGCTCTTCCTCTCCCCACCTTACCTCTTGGGCAAGCCCCCAATAGGCCAGCTGATCAAGTGCTAGCCATGGTGGGACTGCCCAAAAGGTAACACATAGGGGGCACACTTAGCGCAGTGCGTGCGCAGTGTGCGCACAGTGCATGCCGTTTGAGAGCAGGTTTTGATGCTTCTTCCACATTGGGAATATGTCATTTTTGGATTTTTACCCAGTTTCACCCATTTCCACCCTTTCTCACACTTTTTTGCTCATTTCCACCACATCCACTGTTTTCAAGGTTGATTTCTCCCCAACATGGGAACCTTGAGAAGGCAGGGGTGATGTAGCCATATTGATGAACCGGCAATGCAAGATGGATACCTGGGGAACTTAAGTGGATATTTTCTACCCAAGTTAAGGCTAGTGGTCTCCCCTCCCAGAACGTGGATACTCTGAAATTTTACTTAAACATTGTGGTCTGATTCTGATTCAAATTTGATTAACTGCCATTCAGTTGCTTGGCCAAGCCATGGCCATGGAAACCCTTGTGTCTCAAACATTTGGTGTCCTACATTCCTAACCAGTACCCGGGGTGGCGACCATCGCCGTTCATGGCTTTTCCCATTGTGTGTGATGTCTCATGTGAAGGGAAGGTAGCTTGCAACTGTCTTGAGCTAGGGTAGTTTGGATCACCTAATTTTAAGGGTGTTTGGAAGGGGTGTGCCTTGGGGCTCTTCGGGGGGGAGCTAGTCTAAAAGTAGCGCGCAGTTTTTCTGTCTTTAATTTGTAGGGGGGGGGGGGGTAGTGTTCTGCCCTCTCCCCATGGGCCCGAGGGCCGGTGCCGGCGGGTCAGCATGCTGAGGCGACAAGCGGGTGCTGCGGCTCCTTTTTGGACCGCATGAAGCAGATCGCGGGGGTTGAGAAGGGGCTGGTTGACCGCGGCCTGGCCACCGTCGAGAGTGCGGTGCTCATGGGCCTGACCCCCGCCATCGCCGAGGTCAAGGCCCTGGCGGACGCGGGGCGGGGCCCGGCGCTGCTGCCGGCGGTCGTGCACAATGTCGAGTGCGCTGTGGACATGGTTCTGCGGCTCAAGCCGCTCCTCCGAGGTCACCACGCTGGTCGCAAACATTGTGGCAGTCCTGCAGCTCACGGCCAACGGCACGACGGAGGTTGTGGCGCAGTCGGTGGCGGCCTTCAAGACGGAGGTGGACACGCACGCCCGGGCCTTCTTGACAACGGACCTGCAGGAGCTCAACAACGGGCTCGACGCTGCGGTGCAGTGCGTGCAGTGTGGCCTGCTTGCGTCGCTGCAGAGGGCCCCTGCGCTGGAGGCGCTTGCGCACGACGGTTTGACGCTGCGCTCGGTCGGGTCCTTCACCACCGCCGCCGGGGCAGTGACACTGGCAGCACCAGCACCCGCGGTGGCAGCTCTGCAGCAGCGGCGGCAACAGTGGTGTTGCCTCTCTATCGCCGTCACCATGTGCAGTGGTAGGAGCATCAACACCCGATGTTGGCGGCAGCGGGACCAGCAGCGGTGAAACTGGCACCAGCAACACCAGCAGCTCTGGCAGCCGCGGCAGCAGCAGTGGTTTTCCCTCTGTATCGCCATCACAATCTGCAGGTATTGAGCCATCAGACTCTGGCATTGGCGGCAGTCGGACCAGCAGCGGTGACGCTGGCGGCAGCAGCAGCGGCACCAGCAGTTCTGGCGGTGGCAACAGCGGTGTGGTTGCCTTTATGTCGCCACATCACCTGCAGGCGTAGAACTTCGAGCGCTGGCATTGGCAACAGCGGGAACATGAGCAGCGGCACTGGCAGCGACAACGCTGAAGGACTGGCGCAGATGTTGCTCGCCGCCGCCCTCTCGATGCGCGACGCGATCCACACGCCCTCTAAAGTCGTGGATGCTTCGAGCACTGGCGTTGATAGCAACGGGACCAACAGCAATGACGGTCGCGGCACCAGCACCGCCAACGTAAGCACTTTGTTGAGCCAAAGCCCCATCTGGCTACCTGCAGTGTTGGCCCTAAGGCCGGTGTTATGGATCTTGGTTCGTTGCTGAGTTGCTGAGTGAGCCTCGGCTTGGCCGAGTTGCGCCCGGCGCCGTGGCCGTTTGGCTGCAGAGCAGCCGGGCGCCCACCTGCAGCCCTACTCGGCGCTGACGGATCCGATGCTGTTGCCGATGTGTCGCCATCACCGTGTGTGGGTCCGGGAGCATACAGCCCGTATCGCCCGTCGCTTTGGCTGTCTTGACTTGCGGTGCCGGCCCTAAGGCCCATGGGGAGTTTTATGGGTTGGGGGGGGGGGGTTTAGGAATCAGAGGGGTTTTAGGACTCAGTTTCAACCCTTCAGGTTCCCCAGCGGCGCTATGCCCAGCGGGTTCCTGATGGCACCAGTGCGTGGCTAGGGCTGGGGGGGGGGGGGCAGGGAGGGTTGCGGCGGAGAATGAATACCCAAGTTCTGTGCAGTGTTCTTGTGCTCCGCCTTTGCAAACACTAGTTGAACCTCGTTTCAACTTTTGTTTGCGCTTCCTTTCTTAGGCAGTTTTTCTGTCTTTTCCCGCCCACCCACCCACGGCCGCCGCACCGCTCCGGGCTCGGCCGTCCGCCCACCGGACCCCAACCGTGTCTCGTTTTGTTTGGGGGGGTTGCATGCTGCACCCCGCCCTTTATTGGGTACCATGGTTGCGTGTGGTTGGGTCCAGCATGATCACCGTCTCAGGTGGCGGCAGTCTGACATGTTGAGGGGGTGACTTTTTCGTTCCCAGGTACTTGTGTAGTGTCAGTCTCGTCCGTTGACCGCTGTGCGCTGGGACTGCGTCCGCTTTATATGCGGGCAGCCATGGCTCTCTTGGAGGGCAGGGTCAGCATTCTATGGCCGGCATCGCCGGTCTTGGTGATACATTGTACTGCTGCCCCAAGTTCTGTGCCCAAGTTCTGTGCAGTGTTCTTGTGCTCCGCCTTTGCAAACAAATCTGATTAACTGCCATTCAGTTGCTTGGCCAAGCCATGGCCATGGAAACCCTTGTGTCTCAAACATTTGGTGTCCTACATTCCTAACCAGTACCCGGGGTGGCGACCATCGCCGTTCATGGCTTTTCCCATTGTGTGTGATGTCTCATGTGAAGGGAAGGTAGCTTGCAACTGTCTTGAGCTAGGGTAGTTTGGATCACCTAATTTTAAGGGTGTTTGGAAGGGGTGTGCCTTGGGGCTCTTCGGGGGGGAGCTAGTCTAAAAGTAGCGCGCAGTGTGCGCGCAGTGCAAGCAATGATGCCCCTCGTATCACAAAGGGAATGCCATGCACGTAGTGCGAAGTTTTGGATGTCGGCAAATATTGGAACCCTAGTTTCGGCCCCTTTTCACAAGTTTTTGGTTTCGTACCGGGGTTTTTTTAGCTTCCTAAGCATTTAGGATGTGGCATATTTGAATTGTCAACCATTTTTGCCCATTTTCAACCATTTCCCCCTATTTCCTCCCCTGCATGGGCGTTAGCGCACGGGGTGCGCACCGGGCATCAATTCAAGAGTGGTGGCAAAGCACGAGTGGGGAAAAAGAAGGACGAGGACCCGTCAAAGCATGGAGGTGGCTCCGTTGAAGTACATCCAAGCATTCGGTACCGTGATGTGGTGAAGAGTAAGTTGAAGGCCATGCACGCTAAGGAGGTGGCAATCTTAAATCAATACAAGGACCGGTGGCCCTCAACCCCGCGCCCACCCATGAGTGTCCGAAAATGTCGACCCCTTGAGCGGGTCCTCTTCCTCAATGAATTCCGTAGGGCCCATCTTGATTTTTGGAAGAACAACCACAAGGCTGAGTGGCTTGTTCATAACGACAGTTGATTACCAAGTTGAAGGCAGTTTCGTTGTTCTCATGTGGGCTTTGCTGCTTCCCCGTGCTACTAGACAGGTGACAGGTATTCTTGGGTGAGTATCCCAGCCTCTGCGTGCGCAGTATGCACACAGTGCAAGAACTTGGCCAAAGTATGGGTAAATATGGCCAAATGGCCAAATAGTGCAATGCACTGGGTAGTAGAATACAAGCTAGCTGTTGTGGTTGACAACACATGGCTAATCAGAGGTAATGGCCGGTACAAACTAGCAAATGTTACATACAGCAATGATCTGCATGGAACTTTCTATGTGCCAGCTGTGAGACCTGTCGAAAATTGTTGCACATGCATACCAGGACATGCATGTGCGAATCAGTAATAGAAAAAGCCAGTCACTGCTGACAGTGCACTGGAATTGAAGGCTTTTAGGCCATCATTTTTGCAGGGCTAGTCATAGCAGCTTTGCTCAAGCTGTGCTTAGGTGCTGTGTTGCTCGTTTCCATTCCAAACCTTCTGTTCATTCTGTTTCTCTGCAGGTTCAAAATGATGCCTCCATTGCCTGAGGAAGTATGGGATGCCATTGCAGAGTTTCTGCAGTCAGAGGCACTGAGTCAAGTGTGCAAGAGGCTGAGAGAAGTACTTGGGGGTCATCGGTATGTGAAGATTAGCCGTGGAGAAGAGCAGATTGTCGCGTGTATGGAGGGATTTATGGGGAATGTACGAGCACTACATCTTCGAGTCTGTTCTGCTGGAGATAGTGGGGCCCAAGCACTTGCAGCACTGAAGGAGGCCCCCCTGCTGCATACTCTGACCCTTGATCTTGGGGACAATTCAGTGGGAGCCAGTGGGGCCCAAGCACTTGCAGCACTGAAGGAGGCCCCCTCGCTGCATACTCTGACCCTTGATCTTTGGGGCAATTCAGTACGAGACAGTGGAGCCCGAGCACTTGCAGCACTCAAGGAGGCCCCCTCGCTGCACACTTTGACCCTCAGCCTTGAGGCCAATTCCCTGGCAGACAGTGGGGCCCAAGCACTTGCAGCACTGAAGGAGGCCCCATCGCTGCATACTCTGGCCCTCCATCTTTCGGACAATTCAGTACGAGACAGTGGAGCCCGAGCACTTGCAGCACTCAAGGAGGCCCCCTCGCTGCACACTTTGACCCTCAGCCTTGAGGCCAATTCCCTGGCAGACAGTGGGGCCCAAGCACTTGCAGCACTGAAGGAGGCCCCCTTGCTGCATACCCTGACCCTTGACCTTGGGGACAATTCAGTGGGAGCCAGTGGGGCCCAAGCACTTGCAGCACTGAAGGAGGCCCCCTTGCTGCATACCCTGACCCTTGACCTTGGGGACAATTCAGTGGGAGCCAGTGGGGCCCAAGCACTTGCAGCACTGAAGGAGGCCCCCTTGCTGCATACCCTGACCCTTGACCTTGGGGACAATTCATTGGGAGCCAGTGGGGCCCAAGCACTTGCAGCACTGAAGGAGGCCCCCTTGCTGCATACCCTGACCCTTGACCTTGGGGACAATTCAGTGGGAGCCAGTGGGGCCCAAGCACTTGCAGCACTGAAGGAGGCCCCCTTGCTGCATACCCTGACCCTTGACCTTGGGGACAATTCATTGGGAGCCAGTGGGGCCCAAGCACTTGCAGCACTGAAGGAGGCCCCCTTGCTGCATACTCTGACCCTTGATCTTTGGGGTAATTTAGTAGGAGCCAGTGGGGCCCAGGCACTTGCAGCACTGAAGGAGGCCCCCTTGCTGCATACCCTGACCCTTGACCTTGGGGGTAATTCAGTGGGAGCCAGTGGGGCCCAAGCACTTGCAGCACTGAAGGAGGCCCCCTCGCTGCATACTCTGATCCTCAATCTTCACCACAATTCAGTAGGAGACAGTGGGGCCCAGGCACTTGCAGCACTGAAGGAGGCCCCGTTGCTGCATACTCTGACCCTTGCCCTTTCGAACAATTCATTGGGAGCCAGTGGGGCCCAGGCACTTGCAGCACTGAAGGAGGCCCCATCGCTGCATACTCTGACCCTCAATCTTCACCACAATTCAGTAGGAGCCAGTGGGGCCCAGGCACTTGCAGCACTGAAGGAGGCCCCCTCGCTGCATACTCTGGCCCTTGATCTTTCGTACAATTCACTGGGAGCCAGTGGGGCACAAGCACTTGCAGCACTGAAGGAGGCCCCCTTGCTGCATACCCTGACCCTTGACCTTGGGGACAATTCAGTGGGAGCCAGTGGGGCCCAAGCACTTGCAGCACTGAAGGAGGCCCCCTCGCTGCATACTCTGACCCTCAATCTTCACCACAATTCAGTAGGAGCCAGTGGGGCCCAGGCACTTGCAGCACTGAAGGAGGCCCCCTCGCTGCATACTCTGGCCCTCCTTCTTTCGGACAATTCAGTACGAGACAGTGGAGCCCGAGCACTTGCAGCACTGAAGGAGGCCCCGTTGCTGCATACTCTGACCCTTGCCCTTTCGAGCAATTCATTGGGAGCCAGTGGGGCCCAAGCACTTGCAGCACTGAAGGAGGCCCCATCGCTGCATACTCTGGCCCTTGATCTTTCGTACAACTCAGTGGGAGCCAGTGGGGCACAAGCACTTGCAGCACTGAAGGGGGCTCCATCGCTGCATACTCTGACTGTTGATGTGGACGCCTGGACGGTGTTACGAATGCAGGATAGCAGAATTTTGCGATGACAAGAGTCGCCGGAACTTGCAGAATCAGGATTGTATCCCTATCCTTCTATGTGTGTGTGTGCTCCCTGGCACCCCTGGCACCCCAGGTTGAGCACCATGGTATCCATGCCGCAGATGTCAGAGCGGTGCTGCCTTGGTCTGGGCGAACATGAACCTGTGACCGAAAGATGCACAATGTTTGAACATTACTGCTCTGCTGCTGTGAATACAAACTATTGTTGCCTCCTGTGGCATAAATCATGCGCATTGCATCAACCACTGCATGCCACCCAATGGCGCATTTACCCATCAATCACGTTGTAAAACGGTTTCAAATATCAGATTGCGTTGCTAACAGAGGTGCAGGGGATGTGGTTTCGCACCTCTTTTGATGATGTTGGTAGAGTGTGAGTCATCATGGTGGAGCCACTCGTGGACACACCTGCATCTTGCAGATGATATGGCTAGAACCGCTGCCAGTAAGACTGGTTCCCCTGCTTGTTTTCTGCAGACGCTGGTACATGTTGGCTACTATGAGTGTTTTTAGGCTTGGGTGAGTAGCAGACAGAGGGTGTTTGTGATGTACATCCGACTCCCGGGTATTTTCTCAACCAACCACCCCCACCTCCCTGCGGCCCCATCTTCAAGCACAACCCCGTGTTGGGGTCAGTGCTGTGAGGAATGCGAATTGGTGTTTGTCGCAGTAATCATTGCAGGTCCTTGTGCCATTCCTTCTGCAGTATGCATGGCACATAACCAGACCTCACTGTGCCAAGTCGAGAGCCTCCTGTGAAGGTTGGGGGAGTTGATTTATGTGCCCTGCATCCTCTACACCTCCCCCCCCGGCCATTGCAATTCCCCCCCGCATGGGCTTCCCAATGCAAAAATGACACAATTTCTCCAACATGTTGTTCTCGACCAATTGATTGTGATGTTACAAATTGCTTCTGCACAAAAAATCAATGGGTGGACCATTGTGGCAATGGTTTGCCACATCATGCACCATGACACACCAAGGCGTACAAACCCCCATGCTGGTGGCTGATCACCATGACTGACATTGAGGCAAGGCTCATGCGTGGGCATCCCCCTTTGCCATCAGCTACCCACTGCTGTGACATACTTGCAAGACAACACAATTTCTCTGACACGTTGGGTGGTGTTTGTCCAGAAGTCACACATGTTCTCGGCCAATTCATGTTGATAGCAAAAGTCGCTTCTGCACAAAAAATCAAGGGAGGACCCTTGTGGCACCGGTTGCAACGTCATGCACCATGACACACCAAGTCGTAGGAACCCCATGCCGGTGGCTGATCGCCATGGCTGACATTGAGACAAGGCTCATGCGTGTGGGCATCCCCCTTTGCCATCAGCTACCCACCGATGCGACATGCAAAATTACATAATTTCTCCGACATGTTGGATGGTGTTTGTCTAGAAGTCGCACATCTTCTTGCCCAATTCAAAATTTGCTGCTGCACCAAAAAATCAAGGGTGGATCATTGTGGCACCGGCTGCAAAACTGACGCAGTCCTCTGCCAATAGGTCCGGTACACCCTGCATGTGCCAAACAACACAAAAGGACCGTCCTGCGGGACCCAAGGGGTGCTGTACGAAGGGCCCACCACACACGGCGCCAACCACAAGGGTACTACACAAGAACATGGTTGGTGTAGTACTTGGACTGGCGCCCGCAGGACTCCCCGGACTGCTGTAGTACTTAGCAAGTTTCATAGTACATTGTGTAGCCCTAATTCCAGCACTACCGGCAGACAATGCTGTGTGAGGCAACGTACAACATTATGAAGTATGAAGGGGGGCAACCATCTCCTACAGCAACAGCACGCCTCAATTACAGGAGCCAGATGGGTCGCAAGATGGCTCAAGGCATCCATCCCAGCGCGTCAACTCTAGTGGCATTGGGCAATGGGCATTGAGCATCATGTGTGGGCTGTGGATGGCGGAGCACACATGCAATCTGCGATGTGCCCATCGCCCAAATGGGTGTTCCTAGGGAAGCAGAACAGAGTGGATCAGAGCGGCCAAGAATCCATGTCCACGCGACGCATCGTCATCACCGCGATGTGTTTCATGCACCACACAATGAATCTCGCTCATCGCAGAATAGGCAGCCTATAGTGTGGTGGTCCTGCTGCAATAGAGAGCATCATGGCATGCACACAAACTGTGGGTGAGCGCCTTAGTGCCCCGTTCTTGTTGGGGATCTAGTGTATCATATGATCCGGATGCCCAGTGTCCAAGAACTGTCTTGAGTCCTCAGTGTTGACCCCATCAAGTCAGCCCCGGAAAAAACCGTCTGATACTTTTGGGACCCAAAGGGACTAGTAGTACCCGCTTAGGGAGGGAATATGAGAATGCCAAGTGCGCGCTTGGCACACGCCGGGCGTACGCTGTGCATTTTGTTTTGGACGAAATGCCCCCCCTCCCCCCAACACTACATATATACCATATATGAGGTGGCACGAGTGCAATATGTTTTTCTGTTGAGCGAGCCAAGGACGGCTCACACGCCAGGTGAGTGCTGGCCTCACCAAGTATTTGGCTGGCGAGTGGTGGTCTCACACAGCCGCCTTTCCTTTCAGATGGTGTCGGTGTATCTGGCCCGGTGTGAGCCGAGCAGCTCCAGCGTCTAGGCAGCTGGTGCAACCGTTGCGTATGTCACACTTTGTACATGATGTGTTGGGTTGGTGAGTGCAGTGGGAAAGAACCAAGTGGGAAGGAACCAAGTGCAGTGTACAACCTAAAACAGTTACAACACAACACACTGCAACAAAATATCAACCTGCACACAAAGCCTACACAGATGGGCTAACATAATCCAGCTCATCCACAACTGCCATGTAGATATGGCGGCGATGCAAAAATCCACCGCAGGTTTCCTCTTGTCCATGCCCATATATGGGGTGCTTTTTGGCAGTGCAACGTGTCCCATGCCCATATATAGGGGGCTCTTTGGCAGTGCAAAGTGTCCCCATGCCCATATATACGGGGTTTTTGGCAGTGCAAAGTGTCCCCGTGCCCATATATAGTGGCCTTTTGGCAGTGTAAAGTGATCCATGTCCATACGCAGGGGGCACTTTGGCATTCCAAAGTAGGGGGCATTTTGGCAGTGCAAAGTGTCCCCATGCCAAAAAAAAAAAAGGAGGCCTCTCGGCAGTGCAAAGTGTCCTCATGCCCATATGTGGGGTCTTTTGGCAGTGCAAAGTGTCCCAATGCCCATATATAGGTGGCTTTTCGGGCATTTTGGCGCAACATACTCGGGACATTTTGCCTGTTTTCACAGGGTGGTATTTTTATTATTTTCGGCCACTTTGGCCGTTTTTGGAGAGTGGTGTGTTTATTATTTTCGGCCATTTTGGCCCTTTTCGGAGGGCTCAGAGGGTAGTATTTTTGTTTTGGTGTGTTTGTTTTTTTTTTCGGCATTGTGGCGGGCAGTATTTTAATTATTTTCTGTCATTTTGGCCATGTTCGGAGGGCGGTATTGTTATTATGTTCCGGCATTTGGGCCGTTTTCAGAGGGCGGTACTTTTGTTAATTTCCCCCATTTTGGCCGTTTTCGGAATGTGGTATTAGTATTACTTTCAGGCACTTTGGCCGTTTTCGTATTTTTATTATTTTTGCACATTTTGGCCGTTCTCGGAGAGCGGTATTTTTCTTATTTTTGGCCATTTTGGCCGTTTTCGGAGAGCGGTATTTTTATTATTTTCCGGCATTTCGGCTGTTTTCGGAGAGCGGTATATTTCCTATTTTTGGCCATTTTGGCCTTTGGAGAGCGGTATTTTTGTTAATCTCCGCCATTTTGGCCGTTTTTGGAAGGCTATTATTTTTAATATTTTCAGCTATTTTGGCCGCTTTCGGGTGGCGGTATTTTTATTATTTTCGGCCATTTTGGCCTTTTTTGGAACGTGGTAATGTTATCATTTTTGGCCATTCTGACACTATTTTCATTATTTTTGGCCATTTTGGCCGGATTTGGAAGGCGGTAGGCAGCACAAATGTCAGTTTTCTTTGAGAACAGCTCCCCCCTTTGTGGTACCCTCGCAGACTCTATTACTTGAGACAGCAAACTTGCACTGTTCTCCTTGCGATGAATCCTCAACCCTTGCTCAAACAATTGCACCGGCTTACAATAGGCCTCCTTCATCGAGCTTGCATGCAAGCCAGGGTCAAACAACAGTATCCACCCGTTCTTAGGGACCCAGTTGATTGAGCTCCTCGTGATTACACTCAGCAGCGCAGACATCGGCAACTGATCTCCCGATACTGAAAAGTTTGTTGCAGTTGTCGTACTGCCCCCCAACTCCAAGTACCCCCAGTCCCCCCCCCCCCCCCGTATGGCCCCTTGGCAGTGAGGACTTTGCCGTTTTCACACTGGATAGGTTGTTTAGTGGCGCGTGAAAGTTTTTTGAAGTTCGAATTTTTCATGAAACCCTTTGGTTGCCCCTAGGATGGGTTTGGGTGATCATCATTTGGTGACAATATGGGTACTTGAGCACCCATGGGGACCCACGTAGTGGCCGCTAGGCCTATGTAGCCCGTGCCATGGGCCCCTCCGAAAGCCCCAAAATTGCTGTTGCGTAGGCTGTTTAGTGACACTTGAAAAGATTTCACACTTCGACTTTTCTGAACCCCTTCTTTTGCCACTAGGATGGGTTTGGGTGATCATTTGGTGACAATACGGGTACTTGAGCGTCCATGGGGACCGACCCAAGTAGCGGCCACTGGGCCCATCTAGGCCGAGCCATGGGCCCCCCAGAAGCTTCAAAATTGCTGATTGTAGGTGGTTCAATGGCATTTGGTGTGTGCACAAACTGCACAGGCAGTTTTCCACCCTCTACGGGTGAAAAAAAATTTGTTAAATTTTTTTTTGATATTGTGACCACTCACAATGATGAAATATGCTATGTAAAGCATGTTTTAGACCCTGTTTGTGTGTTTTTCACCCTATTTGGGTGTGTGTGGGGGGGTGCTCCCCAGGGGGCTAGGGCACAACTGCTTCTACAGTTTTCCACCCTCGGCAGCTGAAAAATGGAAATTCCCGAAACCGTTTTTTTTTGATATTGTGACCATCCAAAATAATCAAATATCTTATGTAAAGCATGTTTTATGTGTTTTTCACCCTATTTGGGTGTTGGGGGGTTTGGGTTTGGGTTTGGGTCGGGACCCTTGCACCGTATTGCACGTCTGCCGGACGCAGGGCGTCGTTTGAGTGCTTAGGGGGCCTCTCCGGGTCCATGAGGCCAGATGTCCACCAATGCTGCCTTCGCGATAGGCAGGTGAAGCGGGTGTTGGGGGGGGGGGGTCCCAAGGGGGCTCGGGCACAACCAGCTTATGCAGCTTTCCAATGGAAATTTCTGAAACTGAATTTTTTTGATATTTTGACCATCCAAAATGATCAAATATCCTACGTAAAGCATGTTTTAGCCCCTCTTTATGTGTTTTTCACCCTATTTGGGTGTTGCAGGGGGGGGGGGGGGGCTCCCAAGGGGGTTAGGGCACAACCGACTAATGCACTTTTCCAAACCTCGGCAGCTCAAAAATGGAAATTTCCGAAATTTTTTTTTGATATTGTGACCATCCAAAATGATCAAATATCCTATGTAAAGCATGTTTTAGCCCCTGTTTTTCACCCCGTTTGGGTGTTGGGGGGGAGGGCTCCCAAGGGGGCTGGGGCACAACCTGCTTATGTAGTTTTCCAGCCTCGGCACCTCAAAAATGGTCCTCCGTCTCCCCTCTTCGAGGTGCCTTGCCGAAGGCAATAGAATTTGTGGGTTGCGCAAGAGAAAGAGGGGAAAGCATCGCACTTAATCCTATTGCACCAAGAGAAGATCCTAGTGCCAAGCGCAAGAGGCACCCATGAACGCTAACCATTGGAAACCCAACGATACTGGCTCCAAAACACGTGCGACCTTTGGGAGTCCTCCAACTACCCAAATGTTTGGAGGCCCTCCGGCACCCCATGTGTCCCTTCCTTTGGAACCCTCCTCGGCGTAACTAGTTGTGTGTACTGCAATGATGACATTACATGTAATCCTGGATAGTACTCTTGTAAGTATCAAGGTGAGTGAGAACCATAGTAACCAGATTAGGTTTGTGCCTTGCAATACACTACATGGTACTCACAACCACACATATAACTTCATGCCGCTGTGATCGGAGTACAAGATACTCCGTGTGTGACTGGCAACACAGAGTTGGGATCCGTGCACGCAATGCGCCTTGTGCAACCAAAAGCATGAGTGAGGCCAAGATCCGAGCAGGGGATGCTCCACGTGTGACCGGCCCACGGGGGTGCGACCAACGGCATGAGTGAGGCCGACCTCCGTGTCAGTTCCAAGGGGATGGGCAGTGCGGGACAGGGTCAGAAGGTCGGCCTCCCTGCAAAACACTACCAATGTGCCTTGGTCCACTGCTCCGACCTGGACCAAGGAGGTGATGGCCATTTGAGGGTCGTGTGGGACTCGCTCCATGCGGACGAGTTCCGGTACCGGGAGCGCGTGTGGGTCGGACGCTCCACCTCTCGGGACCAACAGCACGATGGCCCAATCCTGGACCCCCACTGTGGATGCACACACACACAGACACACCCACACACACACACAGAGAGAGAGAGAGACACACACACACCCCACCCCACTTCCAGGGTGGTCCTGGGGCAGCGAGCCAGGTTCTGGCCTAAGTGCATATCACACTGGTCGAGGGGCAACACAGGGATGCACCCCTGGCCTTGGCCTGCACCGAAGGCCTGCTGTAATGGGGAGCGACCCGACCCGAGGACGCCAGTGTGGCCATACAGGCTCAACCGGGAGACCTGGTGAAAATGGAAGTATCCACACACACACACACACACACACACACACACACACACACACACACACACACACACACACACACACACACACACACACACACACACACACACACACACACACACACACACACACACAGAAAAGTTTCATGGCCGCGCACAATCCATATCTGTGTGGGCCGAGCAGGGGCACCGTCTTCGGCACACTCTGCAAGCAGTACTCTACATAAATCTCCCCGGGGAGGAACGTGAGTGCAGCCGATGGAGTGAAGGGAATGAACCCATACCCATACCCAGACCTGTACCCGTACCTATACCCATACCCATACCCATAGCCACATTTCTACCCATAGCCACACCCATGCCCATGCCCATACCCATACCCTTAGCTTCAGCCATACCCATACCCATACCCATAGCCACACTTCTACCCATAGCCACACCCATACCCATCCCCATACCCATACCCATAGCTGCACTTCTACCCATAGCCACACCCATACTCATACCCACACCAGCACCCATACCCATCGCACCCATACCCATTCCCATACCCTTACCCATATGACCCCGCCTGCCCGCCGGGACCCCCCCTGTGCTGTGCCGAACCATCTCTTGGTTTGTCTCTCCCGCTACAATCGATAGTCCCATTTCACCCACGCCGGTGTGCAGCCAAGTTGGTCAGATTTCCCGGCTACCTCAAACATACCCCTTCAGCATGTCTGTGTGGGTCATTGCCTCCATCGGCCTCCCTCTGGTAGCCCCAACATGTTGATGGGCATGTCGGTGCAAGGACTACTCCTGAGCGCCCCACTTTTTGACTGTTGTTCTTGGGCGGTGGCACCAGTTCCGTTCAGCAGTGCCCAAGGTAATTCTAAAGCTGTCCACCTCTTTTGTGCAGGAGTGTTCTACAACAGTGTCCCATTGCAGTGCAACCGCAGGGACCCAACCCATCTTGCTCCTGCGGCCTCTAACACTTACCTTCAGACCCCATGTGGTTGTTGCCATGGTAGCGCCCCGCCATGAGGGACGACATTCTCCCGTTGCGCATTGCGGAAGCAGTGCGCCGGCGCATTGAGCAGCGTGAGCTGGCCCTTGCTGTGCTCCATGACTTCGTGTTTGAGCATCCATCCCACCTGAGGGGCTGTCAGACCCCAAACACACTGCAGGAGGTCAGTCGGCAACTGGCCACGATTATGGGTATCTTTGCCCCATGCATTCAGACGCCGGGTCAAGGCAGAGGGCATTGTGTGCACTGAATACAGCAAACGAGTGATACCCGACGGGAAGTAGTCATGCATAGTGACTGGAGATGGGTGTCACAGTCACATGGGCCCTGCTTGCATAGAGTGCGTAGAGGGCACATGGAGGGGACAGTGGAGGGCGCAGAAGGGCGCATAGAGCCCCCTCCTCCCCCCGCCCCAGAACTGACCTCAACCAACATACATATCACGCAAAAAACATCCCTGTGCACAAACCTAACCAACTAAACCTGACGAACCTTCAGCCCTTGCCGCCCCATGCAGATGGAGGCGGTTCAGGTCACGTCAAGACTGGTGGCGGACGCCAGCCCCCCCCCCCCACCCCACCACAGCCCCTCTTTGCATCCAAAACCGCAGCCTCCTACAGACCCTGCTGCCAAGCATTTGTTACCTCTACATCGCCCCCCGCAGCTTCACTGCTCTACTGGAACTGCTGTTTCATGCCCGATGGCCATGATGAGACTTGGGGTGCTCTTTGTTGTTGTCCGAGAGTGGAGAGCCATGCCATAGTTCTGCGAGGAAGGGATGGTGCTGCCATTGTTTTCCAAATCAGTACCCACTGATCCCGCACTAACGGTCATGATAGCCAGGTCCTCCTGAATCATGTTAGTCCTTCTGTTCGGAAGTCTGGGGTGGGATGGGGAGGGAAGGAGCAGGGGTTCAGCCAGCCCTAACCCAGTGTCCAGGACCTTCATAGGCCGGTGCCCTCCTGAATAGTGTACCGTGCTACCCCTGCGCACAAAAGGGGAGTGCCCTCCTGAATAGTGTAGGGCAGTCTTCATTCCCTGCATCGAGGCAAGAGGTGGCACATTCCGAGGGGTATGGGATATGGGCATGCGCACAATGTGTGTACCATGCCATCAAAGCAGCTGGAGGCTGTGGACCCGAGGCCTTCGGGATGAAAGGCACGGGACGATCCGACCCGTGCGCCATCTTCCTCTTCACAGGGGAGCTGCACAGGGCCTCTGGGGCTACGCTGGCCGTGATCCGGCGGTGGCAAGCGGCCGTTGGGGTCGGGGCCGGTGGTGGCGGTGCAGCCCCGTTCATATGGAATGGGTTCGACTACGAGGTCAAGATGGAGCACGACCTGGACTTCCTGCAGACCTCCCGCATCGCCGCCCTCCTGCCGTGCCTGCCCAGCCCCCCTGTCCCCCTGCCGGCGCCCCCCACCCACATCTCCGCCGCTTCCCCCGCCTCCCCGGACCCCCCGGCCCTGGCCCCTCCGCCGTCCGTGACCTCCATTTCCAGTTTCGATCCGGAGGCCCTGACCCCCACTCAACAGGCCATCCTGCAGGACCTGCTGATGCGCAGTCAGACGGCAGCACAGAGCTCTGGTGTGCCTGTGGTCCTGGGACACAACAGCCCCAACGCCAAGTCCTGCCGAGGGCTGCTGCCGCATGTTGAGGGTTGTGGTCACGCTGTTGCTGAGGGACGACACTACTACGGGAGGGGAGGGGGGGTGCCATGGAGGCGGAGTGAGTGTTCCGGTTGGGGTCACTGCTGGGGGGGAGGGGGGCAGCTCCAAAAATGCAGGGATCACTAGGTTCCAAATCCTTGGAAACGTAAGGCAGGTGAAAAAGTTTTGGCATTGGCATGGGAAAACGGGGGAGAACAGAGGAAAATGGGGCAAAACGGGGGAAATTACGTGCTTGACTCCTTGTTGGCCTGTTGTTTGCCTGCTCCTTGATCCGCGTGTCACCTTGTGCAGGCAATGGCTGATTTTTCTGAGCATGGAAATGTTTGTCAAAATTTCTTTTTGCCACTGCCAACCAAGGTGACAGCAAGCCTTGAATCATGATCAAGCTCTTGTCAAGCGCCAGGCTACTAAGGGTTCACCCAAGAATGCCAGGGATATTGGTGTTGATACGGGCCAAATTGGTGGGAGAGGTGGGGGGATCACATTGGGAGATTGAAAAATACCGCCCTCCAAAATCGGCCAAAATGGCCGAAAATAATATATATACCGCCCTGGGTTTTAGGATGAATGGCATAGTACCTCTGGTTTCAAAGAAGTGACTGCCCTGCTTTGTTTTGCATGTTGACTGCTCTGTTGCTGAATCACCATTTATCGAGTGCCCGAACTCCCACCCAACTCCCTGCCAGCACGGGCAGGGCCTCAGAAGAAGTTGCTGAAACCGCTCGACCCTGTTTTCCCATCCCCGCCCATGCAGTTTCCCTCAATCCCCCCACCCCTACCCCCCCTTCCCATTCCCCCCCATTTTCCCCCGTTTCCCCCCATTTTCCCCCGTTTTCTCTCCAATTTGGCAAGTCCAATTTCCTTGGCATGGAACCTATTAGGCCCGGAAAATGGTGTTCAACAGCGGTAAGAAAAAGCAACAGAATCCGTGGCCTTGCAAATGGCCCCTTGTTCTTTGTCCTTCTTCTGTGCCCATCCGCCGGTCTCCTCACTGTTCCTTTAGCGGTCTTTTTTGTGCACCCATCGTGCCACGTCTCTGTGGCTGAAGAGGAGTGGGGGATTGGCAGGGGGGTCTAAAGTTGGGGTCGAAAGTTGGGGTCTGAAATAGGGGTCTAAAGTTGGGGTCTAAAGTCAGGGTCCAAAGTTGGGGTCTAAAGTTGGCGTTCAAAGTTGGCGTCTAAAGTTGGGGTCTGAAATAGGGGTCTAAAGTTGGGGTCTAAAGTTGGGGTCTAAAGTTGGGGTCTCAAGTTGGGGTCGAAAGTCAGGGTCCAAAGTTGGGGTCTAAAGTTGGTGTTCAAAGTTGGCGTCTAAAGTTGGGGTCTGAAATAGGGGTCGAAAGTTGGGGTCTAAAGTTGGGGTCTAAAGTTGGGGTCTCAAGTTGGGGTCGAAAGTCAGGGTCCAAAGTTGGGGTCTAAAGTTGCGTTCAAAGTTGGGGTCTAAAGTTGGGGTCTGAAATAGGGGTCTAAAGTTGGGGTCGAAAGTTGGGGTCTAAAGTTGGGGTCTAAGATTGGGTTCTAAAGTTGGGTTCTAAAGTTGGGGTCTAAAGTTGGGGTCTGAAATAGGGGTCTAAAGTTGGGGTCGAAAGTTGGGGTCGAAAGTTGGGGTCGAAAGTCAGGGTCCAAAGTTGGGGTCTAAAGTTGGCGTTCAAAGTTGGCGTCTAAAGTTGGGGTCTGAAATAGGGGTCGAAAGTTGGGGTCTAAAGTTGGGGTCTAAAGTTGGGGTCTCAAGTTTGGGTCGAAAGTCAGGGTCCAAAATTGGGGTCTAAAGTTGGCGTTCAAAGTTGGCGTCTAAAGTTGGGGTCTGAAATAGGGGTCTAAAGTTGGGGTCGAAAGTTGGGGTCTAAAGTTGGGGTCTAAAGTTGGGGTCTAAAGTTGGGGTCTAAAGTTGGGGTCTAAAGTTGGGGTCTAAAGTTGGGGTCTAAAATTGGGGTCTAAAGTTGGGGTCGAAAGTTGGGGTCTAAAGTTGGGGTCTAAAGTTGGGGTCGAAAGTTGGGGTCTAAAGTTGGGGTCTAAAGTTGGGGTCTAAAGTTGGGGTCTAAAGTTCGGGTCTAAAGTTGGGGTCTAAAGTTGGGGTCTAAAGTTGGGGTCTAAAGTTGGGGTCTAAAGTTGGCGTTCAAAGTTGGGGTCTAAAGTTGGGGTCTGAGGTTGGGGTCTGAAATAGGGGTCTAAAGTTGGGGTCTAAAGTTGGGGTCTAAAGTTGGGGTCTAAAGGTCGGGTCTAAAGTTGGGGTCTGAAATAGGGGTCTAAAGTTGGGGTCTAAAGTTGGGGTCTAAAGTTGGGGTCTAAAGTTGGGGTCTGAAATAGCGATCGAAAGTTGGGGTCTGAAATAGGGGTCTAAAGTTGGGGTCTAAAGTTGGGGTCTAAAGTTGGGGTCTGAAGTTGTGGTCGAAAGTTGGGGTCTAAGGTTGGGGTCCAAAATATTGGTCTAAAGTTGGGGTCTAAAGTTGGGGCCCAAAGTTGTGGTCTAACCTTGGGGTCTGAAATAGGGGTCTAAAGTTGGGGTCTAAAGTTGGTGTCTAAAGTTGCTGTTCAAAGTTGGGGTCTAAAGTTCGGGTCTAAAGTTGCGGTCGCTTGCGATTTACCGCCCCTGCGGCGCCCCGTCCGGTGGTCCACACTGCCCTTCATCCTCCGCATCTGCCCCCCATTACGCTCATTGGCCCGCCGGAATCTGCAACCGCCGACGGCGACGGCGCCATGACGGACTGCACCTCGATCATAGAACCACATGTGCCGACCGGAGGGCGTCCACGGCGCACACACGCGGCCGGTCGTCAGGCCCCCTGGCCGCCTCGGCCCTGGCGCCGGCGGATTGCCAATGCGGGTGTCCAGTGGTTGAGCGGGTCCTGGACGGGCCCCACTCCACCGTGACTTGATGACAATCCCGTGCACCGGGGGGTCCTTCACCCACGAGATACTGCACTAAGGACCGCCCCTTACAGACCACCCCCTGGACCGGCAATTGACCACCAACCGCGGCGGCCAATGGCCAATTTGTTGTCCCTGAAGCACCGTTGCCGGCGAAGGCTCGGATGTCTTCTCTTCACCAGCGACGGACTTCCGATTGATCTTTTCCCGGATGAGTTGCGTGTAGTGGTGATCGCTGTCCCCACGCAGTGCCCCACCGTGCAATGAAATTCCAGTGAAATAAAACCGCGTGCCCATTTATCGGGCCAAGTGTAGAGCAACGGGAGTATTTTGTGTGTTTGTTCGGGACCCCCGTGTGCGAGGAAGGCCAGGGAACTGGGTGTTGCGGGGCCCGTACTCTGTGCACATGTCACGTGGTCCCCGTGTGCCTGTGGTATGCCCCCCCTCTCCTGCATTGGGGCCTGTCCATAGGACTCGCTGACAGCCGCAGGTCTCGGCAGACCAAAGCAGACCGCAGCTTCATGAGCACCGGCACCGGCACCGGCTGCAGCACGAGACGCGCCTACAGCGCCAGCAGCAGCCGCTGCCGGGGGACGCCTGACATGTCACTGGACCAGTCGAGAGCCTCCTCTGGCGGTAAGTCCCATGCCCAGTGCTGCCCGGGGCCGGGCCCTCCGTCGCGCAAACTGAAGCGGAGTGAGCAGAGGCAAATGGTGGTATGCAACATGACATTGGTGAGGGTGAGGCCAAACAGTTGTGAGGGGGCATGATGTCCAGGCAATGCGGTATCATATACAGCAAGATAGTACTGAGCATGAGGCATGTGTGTCCTGTAGATTGCCCCCAGTTTTCGCAGAACCGACCGGAGTTGTGGTCATGGCTGTGGATGCGCTCCTCCACAGAAAGATTTCCCAGTGTCTAGTCAGGACCTCTATGCTTCACAACCGCCTCCTGTGTAGCTGTTCGTCCGGATTCTTTTTCAACCCCCACTGCATTTGTTGTCGTGTGATCCAGGACCGCCCTGGCCTGATCGTTGTAGTTGAGGTTGTTGTGCTTATGGTGTAGGTTGTAGTGGTGCAGATGGTCGTGTTGTCCTTGTGGTTACGGCCGTGGTCGTCTGGATGGTTCCATTTGTGGTTATGGTTGTGGCTATGGCTGTGCCTACGGTTGTAGTTGTGGTTGTGATTACTGGTGTGGTTATGATTGTGGTTCTGGCCTTGCTCATGATTCTGTCAATGTTTATGCTTGTGGTCATGCTTGTGCTTACTGTTACAGGCCTAGGAGAAACCAGTGCAGGTGAAAATTGCCACAAGTAAAATAATTACAAGAAACATCGCGACAAAACAATGGGTGCTGTGGCAGGGTTGTCTCGCTTTGTTTGTCCTCCTTTCTGTCTGTCCCTCTTTTTTCCACAATGGAGCTGCAGACTGTTCCCAAAACCATGCTAGATGCCCGCAAATAATGCCCAGGACTACCTGCAACATGGTACACCTGGGATGAACAGGACGTCAAGGTGGTGATTGGGCTCATCGACATAGTAATCCTGGTGATCTTGAACGTAATCAGAAGGGTGAGCACAAAGAGCCCCACTTGGTATACCTGACAGTACAGCGGGGGTGAAAATTTGGGCGGGGATGATTTCGTCGGAAAATTTCGTCTTGAAGGAAGGTGGCGATATTTCATTTCTCCCTGGCGAAATTTAGTGTTGTTGGCAGCGCAGTGAAGATGCCAGTGGTACCGTCTACTGTTGGTCCATAGTTTTTGGGCAAGTGTTTGGAACAGCAGATTCTTTCAGATGTTGTGAACTAGTGCTACTTTCAGTGGCAATTTGATTTGCAAACCTCTCTGACTCTGAACAGAGCGTGGGCTTGCACGTTAGGGTGTGCGTGAGGCAGTTGGACCTTTGGCCAAAAGTGGCGAAAATTTCTCCGTACGAAATTTTCCTCGGCAAAATAATCCCCGTACAACCCCCACCCCCCCTGCCCCGCCCGGTATATATTTGGCATGATCATTTCGACAAATCGGCTAGTATTGCCAACCTGAAGTGCAAGATGGTGCAATTTGCGGGCAGAGCTCCAGAGCACCAATCACAACTGTCACACTGAGGGTGATTTTGGTTTTGGCTTTGCCTTATGATGTGGTTCAGGGTGGGACACAGCACACAGTGGTGTCCTTTTCTCGACAGGGCTGGAAACTTACTGCCAAGAAGATTGCCGCAATATGAGGGTAAGTGTAGTAATTTCTCCTTGTTTTGATTTTGCATTTCCATGTATGGTTGTGTTTTGCATTGGTTGTGGCTCTTGCGGTGCTTATGGTTATGTTGTGGTAATGGTTGTCATGGCGCTCGTCTTGGGGTGCATTGTGAGCAATGGTTATAGAGGGCGGGCTTGATTTGCATGCTGCGCAGGTGAAGATGCATTTTTGTTGAAGCATTTTATGGAGCCAGCGCCGTACAATTTTTCCAGTTTTTATCAGTGTGTGTCAGGGGCTGGTAAACGTGCACTGTATGCACAGTCAATGGCAAAGTGGTTGATTTTAGGGCGCCCCATGTTTCAGGATTTACAGCGCTTTTCTGCTCACAGTGCACACCAAGCTCATCGTTGTGCCCACGGTCTTGCTTATATTTGTGGCCATGCTTTTGGTCATGGTAGCCCTTGTGGTTGAGCTCAGTTGCGGTTTTGTATTGCTAGTGGTCGTGCTCATGGTTGCGCTTATGCTTGCGGATGAGGTTGCGGGTGGGAAGATTGTTGTGGCAGCAGTGGCAGTGGTCACTTTGCTGAATGAGTGTCCATGATGCAGTCCACTGGCGTGATCTGGCGCAAATGTTGGAAAATTGTGGATGGTCACCGGCGTGATCTGTGCAGTGGCAGAATCATCAGAAGCAGTTGAACAAAAATCAAGGGGAGGAATAATGTAATGGCAGTGTGATGTGGTGGAGGGCCTAGGGTCACAGGACATACAAATGTGGGAAGGTCCGGCGTATTCATAGCAGTATTTCACTGATGTCCCAGAGGCACACGATGTCAAGTGACAGCGAACTAAAAGTAAGTGAAGTGAAGTTTAGTCACGTTCAATTGAGTTAAGTTTAGTTCAGTCCAATTCAGTTCAACTAAGTTCAGTGAAGTTCGGTGAAATGAAGTGAAGCGAAGTGAAGTGAAGTGAAATTACAAAAAAACAATTGCGGGGGCGGGCGGCGCTGTGCGGAAAGGCAATGAGAGTCACCAGACGTACTCTGTGGCCCTCCAACAGGGCATTCCTTTGAGGACATGAGTCTGAGGTCCGTGCGTGACACAATTGAATGGACGGCCCCGGATGTTGCGAGGTGTCGTGCAGGACGTTCAGGATCCACTTTGTGCTCCACTGTCCCGCATCATCCCGTAGCAGATTCCCACAAGACTACGATGGGGGCTGTGTGCATTTGTGGGTCATTTGTGGGTGACCTGCTGGTCACAGGACTACTGTTGCTCGAATTCGGGCTGTGTGTGAACCTGAATGGGAGCGGTAGAAGATGCCGGTACTGTGATACTGTTGCAGGTCTTCTCACCATCATCTGCACGCACGAAAATTGGAGGTATCGTGGGGAGACCAATGAAGAGGAGTCCTGTTGCAGGACCCAGTCATGAGCAGGAAGCGCACAAAACAGCACACACACATTTCATCATCAAAGCGCAACCATGTGGTTTTTCCCGTCAGGCACTGCGCTGGGAAAAGCACTGGAAAAAGCCCAAACAAGTTTGGCCCTGTTGGCAATTTGCATGGCAATCCCCCCGGAGTCTCTTGCAACTTTCATGGGGGTTCCCTCATTGCGCGCGCACACACACACGCACTCGCGCAATTGTAGTACCACCTGCACGTGTGCCTCTCAGGAGCGCGTCTATTATGACGCCATCCACTGTAATGCAAAGTCTTGCATCGAGGCAGAGGCGCGTGTGCTGGCCTCCGAGCCTTCGCCCCCTCAGCGCAAGTACCGGTCTGCACGGCATATGCGACAGGCTGCCCAGCAGCTCAGCGTGGGGGAAACGGAGCGGCGGGCACGGCGGCGTGAGGAGAGCGTTGCCAGGTGTGCACCTGAGCTTTGGGGAGGGGGGGGGTGAAGAAAGGGAGGGGGGGGTGAAGAAAGGGAGGGGGGGGGTGAAGTAAGGGAGGGGGGGGTGAAGAAAGGGAGGGGGGGGTAGGGGAATAAGGAGGGCAGGACAGGAAGGAAGGGCGTAGGGGGGCGGGGGGGAAGGGGGAGAGGGACGAGCGACCGAGCGATTGAGGGCATCAGGGGCTCATTGACCGACCGACCGTCCGACGGACGAATGCGCGGACGGACGGACGGACGGACGGACGGACGGACCGACTGACTGACTACGTTAGCCACCCCCCCCCCTGACGCAGGTCGGAGAACACTGCCTGCCTCGGGCCACTGCCTGCCCTGCACACCCGTGGCCCCCTCGGTGGTATGGCGGTAGGGATGGGCCTGCATGGCACGGGGTGATGACCGAGTGTGGCAGCGCCGAACTGGACATGCAGATGGTCCCCAGGCCCCGGTCAGCTCTAGTCCTCCCAGGCGCACACCGCCCATCGGTGTAGTGCTCCTGGGCACAGCGGGTGTTCCCTTCGACTTGCGGTGCGGGGGTTGTGGGGGTGGCTCTTGGACGCCGGTCTCAAGAAACGTCCCCAACCACCGACACAGAGCCCAACTCCCCTGTGCCTGTGTGACGGGAGTGAGGGGTTTGTGTGAGGTAGTGAGGGAGGGAGGTCGGGAGGCCGTCGTCAATGGAGCAGGCGATCAACAGAGAAGGGGGAGGGGGAGGCCGTAGAGTGAGCAGCGGAGCAAGCCTCCCTCCCACGACCCCCCCCCCCATTTCTGTTAGGGTTGAGCAGGAGCGCCGTGCCCGGTCTGCACCTTCCCGCAAATTGCAAACGGAGAGCGAGTTCCGTCGCAATGTGGACACGTTATACACGAAACCAGTCATGATGATGCTGCACCAGCGCCTTCAGCAAGAGGAAGTCAAACCCAAGGCACAAACTCTGTCCAAAGCAGAGGTGCTGCCCCTCCGACCTGTTGCTCGTGCACCCGTGAGAATGGCGTTGCTGTGTCCCGTGTCTTGTCATCCCTTGGACATAGGACGCCAGAGCGGTGCATCAGGGCTGTGGGGCACGCGTTGCCAAGCTTTATCGGTTTTGTTGAAACCCCCCTCTGACCCAATGCCGCCCCTCCCCCTCTCTGACCCAATGCCGCCCCTCCCCCTACTGCGCCACGACGCCGGCCACACAACACTTTTTGTGACACAATTGTGTTTTCATGGCTGGGGGACGAGCTGCCGTGGCTGCACGACGAAAATGCGATGAAAGTTGTTGCTGTCCACTATCTCTTGTGTCTTTCGTTCTGTACCGCAGACATTCCTATGTTCACTGCTGCAGCCGCTGCCTTGGGTCCTGGGACGCGATCTGAAGAGTCAGCACAAACGTTTTCGGTAGCACACCTCCGGCAACGACCACCCCCTCGTCGAACGGCGCTTGTTGACCTTTGAGCAAAACTCCAGTGCGGTCAAACGGTGAGATGGTATTGGTCGTTGCATAAGAAGGGGGGGGGGGGTTATGACAGACGCATTTGATGCTCTGGATCTGTAGTCGTGCATGCCCGACTCCCTCAAACTGCGGCAGTTCATAGCAGTGGTCTTGCCTCACAGCCTGTACACCGCATGTCTGGCCCTGTTCCGTAGCGATCCGCAAGAGCTGTCCATCCTGCCACCAGCAAAGGCTCTCGGGTCCCTCCGCCCCCCTCCCCCAAAGGCCGCTGTCACCGACCGTGTGTGGGCTCCTTCCTGCAGCTTCGGCGGCCACAAGGTGGTCGCCCGTGGGGGCTGAGCAGCAAGAGAGGTCACGCTGCTCAGGCGTCACCCTAGCAAGCAGCAAGAGAGGTCAAGCTTCTTGAGCACAGCTAATTTTCTGATTGCACTGCGGCAGCTGCACGCTGGGCCTGGGAGTGAACCCCCCCCCCATCCCTCCTGCCGCAATGGTGCCCATTTTCTAGAAGGTCAAACCTGAATATGGATGTATGACCCAATCTTCAACCACCATACAAAGGGCAGATTTGTATGATGCATGACGTGCTTAAAAGGGGCGTTCTTCCGCCCAGGCTGTAACGTTGTCACCCAAGAGCACTAGGAGGACCCAGTCCAATTGCGTGTCCCGATGCAATCCAGTCCCATGAAGCAGCTGGTAGACAACCGTTGCCCAAATTTTGTCTTGAACGAGAACGAATGACAGCACGTTTGTGTCAGTGGTCCTTTGTGCAAGTGTCCTGTTCAAGACGGATCTCACATCCATTGACCCTGTCTTAAGCACCAGGGAAAGTGTTGCCAGAGCGTCAGGCGGGGCTTACACAGCAGCTCGTCGCTTGTCAGGGGTCATTGCGCCCACCACGCCCCACCACAAGGGGTGGGAGGTTGGTCCTAATCCGTGAGGTCCGCATGCGAATGTCGAGACAATCCCACAGCCAAGGCCCCCGGCGCTGTGCCTTCTCCCCCAGTGTGACAGCCTTGTGCAGAAGCTGCATTATGATGCACAAGCAGCGCAGGCGCAGAGGAGTGCCGATCTGCGCGCGAAGTACATGGCCGTGCCCGTGGGCAAGGCCGCCACTCCCGTGGTCGACGTGGAGAGCCTTGTCCAGCGCCTGCACCACGTGCCCTTGCAACAGCAGGAGGAGGCTCGCCAGCGATTGAAGCAGAAGTATCGCCCAGCCCCAAAGCCAACGAAGCTGCGGGCGACACCCACCGTCACGAAGGCCGTGCAGAAGGCGTACGGGGAAGCGACTGCACACTTGCCTCCGGCTGCTGCGGTGTAGAGGTAGGGGGTTGCGACGCAGACCCTCTGGGCCATTCGCAGGCACTAGCGCTCCACTATTCGGCCTTTCCGGCGGGGCCACCGACGAAACCTACGCGCCCAGGGCAGCAAAATGCTATCGCCCCAGCCTTGGGTACGATCTGATACTTAAGTGCCATGTGATTTGACAGCTGAGGCTCGTGACCTCTCATGCTGCTGTCTCGGATGGCGCCTGGAGGGCAGCGCGCACGCAGCGCATTTGCCTGTCAGGCTGGACCAAGGTACTCCCGGGGTCCCTGCGCCGCGCGCGCACACACTACTGCCACGACATACTGGCCGAGAAATCCTGCACATGGACCGCCTTCCAAATGCCCACCCAAACCATCTTGTGAGCCGTCGCCCTTTGGAGCCCTTTACAAAATGCACACACACACACACACACACACACACACGTGTTCCTTTGCAGTAGTGGAGTGACCCGGGACCACAGTCATGACGTTGTGTCTTTTCTTTCGTCACATTCGTTTGCGGTCCTGTTCAAACAAGCGGAGACCTCGTGTGGCGCGCAGCTTCACAGGCTTGCAGGCTCCTCATCCGGGGTCCATTGCAGCACACTTACCTCCCTCGCCCTGAAGCACGATTTGCTCGGTAGCCTGCATCAGATATGATGGTGCCCGAGCTGGTGTTTGGCAATAGACCGAAGCTGGCTCACACTGACCATGCCACATATCCCTTTTGAATGTCGAAATCCCTTGGACGCTGTTTACTCGGCGGACCCACAATCCACAACCATCAATACCCGTTGGTTGGCCGCGGGTGGCTCCTGCCGGATCGCCGAATGCCATGCCGTGACAGTCCTATGACCATGGCTCAGGATCACTGCGAAGCTCATTGGTAGAGTCAGCATTGTGCGATATGTGGGTCGGCTTTGTGGGCCCTCAACAATGTGCAGGTTTCGACGTCATTCCGGGGCTAACCTTTGCTGCCGCTTGCTTGCGCCCTGTCATTAGCCGTCCTCTCATGGGGGTGGGGGTTGGCAGTTTTGTGCGTTTTGTGCTCGCGATCGCAGCACTCTGCCCCCTGGCAAGCTTCTCCTTCAGTCGTTTCCAGACCATTTTGGAGGGTGCCTCCGGTGCATTCGAGAGGTCGGAGCAAACGAACCCGCACCCACGGCCGCAGGTTTGAATCCCAATTCGAAGGTTCCCTTTGACCGGCGCCGGAGATAGACCTGCGGCCTCCAAACACTGGTCAAGAGTCAGCACCCGGGGGTCTGACGCTGCTTTTGGTTGGGAACAGGCCTTAGTCGTACGCTACCGTGAGGGTCTGTGGTTTTCAGAAATAGCACCAGGCTCAAGGCCGTGTTGGCCGAGTAGTGGGAGTGGAGTGCACTAAGAGTCCCCAGTCTGTGCGAGCAGTACACACCGCCGTCCTGTACCACTGTTTGCAACGGTTGAGGACACGTGACATGCAGTGCGGCAGCGCTTGCCACATGTGGCAGGGTTGCCTTCCGCAGTGCCGGGCATCGAGACTGCGTTCTGTGGGACTTTGCAGGGCTGGCCGTCCTGAGATGTACGGCAGTTGCAGTGGATGCGGATGCTGAAGTGGGACGTGGGGCAGTAGCCCTGCGCCAGCGCGTCTCAGGGCTTGATGCTGAAGGGGACACACTGGGCAGCTGGGTCGGTGATTGCGGTGCGTTGTTGACCTTCAACGTCCGCAATGTCTGTCCTAATCGGTCGTTTGTCAATTAGCAGCGGCCCCAACACCGGGTCTGTAGGCTTTCGTTCCCTATTCCATTCACATCCTCAATACCTTGACACCAGCCGAAGGGCCGGTGCCCGGAGGCATGCAGACGCCGGCCACCGCCGAGGTGCTAGTCCGATGCCTGTCCTAAGTGGCCCATACTCATGCAGCCATTGTTGTCTGGTGCTGGCTGCTGCCTTTCTGTCCTTAGCAGGCGACGGTGGCTGTGTATTCAATCGTCTTCCGGCGTCTTCAATAAAAGTTGGAGTTGATATTGGTGTATTCTGGTGAATGTTGGACAAGGGGGCACCTGAATTTTGTTCGGTTTTGTGCGCCATATGCGTTTGTCGAGAGAATTTGTGCAAGCGGGGTTTGAAACGGTGTTTTCTGTTTGCTGTTCAGCATGCCCATGCCCATGCCCATGCCCATGCCACCTGCCGTGACCCTCCCTCCACATGCTCCGATTCTGACCCCCCCTTCTTTTGAACCCTAACATTCGCATCGTACCCTGTCCTAGAGATCATCCCATCCATAGCCAGTCTCGAGTCTTTTGATCATGAAACCACATGTAGACCCATCAAATTTATGATGTCCAACCCTGTTTTGCGGGGTGAGCGCGTGTTCCCCTGTTTGTAGACGTTAGGCTCGTGCTCTTGATCCCAATCTTGTTATGTTCTGCCCCACGCCTTGCACACTCGCCCTTGGCAAGGAAAGTGCGTCTCTGGTGCATACATCGGAATACCATAGGCTCATGAAGGGCATTCCCTTTTCCAGTGGAACATTTCACATGCAGTGCTGCATGGAACAGACCTGCCACAGCAGCACAATTGGCTGTGCACGTAAACAGTGCATTGCAACCATGGATTTTGGTGTTGCTGTGTTTGAGGGGCAGGGCAATGTGTATGGATTCCGTCTCCTGTTTCTGGACCCAGCAGTATTTGTGCACAACGAGGCAGAACATGCAAAAGGTCCCTCAAAACAGGGATTTTGCTCTACATTTGCGCAACTTTGATGTCCAAGAGGGATATGTCAGTGGTGGCATTTTGCAGGCGCTTCAGGAGTGGTGAGTGCGCGGTGCAACAAAGCATGCATTGCGTGGGGAAAAGGGGACTTGTCTGGGAGCCACCATCAAAAGGCTTCTCACATCGCACGTACCCCTACCCCAAGTTTACGGCGCAGACCAAACACCACCAAAAATAGGCTGCAGAATCAGACCACTTCATGCAATTCACACTTCTCTCCACAATGCAGGGCCCAAAGACCCTAGTATTGCTAGACGACAGATGTGGTGGGCGTTGCATGTGGTACTGCCATGGGCATGTTTGTATATGTGTTTCGTTTTGGGGAGGTTCTTGCTGTCCGCAGTCGCCTAGGCTCAGGTTGCTATACTGTGCAAGCACCCAGTATGCATTGTTCAGTGGGCCAGTTCACTGGGGCCATTTTGCCTAGTACCGTGAACTATGACCCTTATGCTGCATTTGTATGAGTTGCATGTGTGCTTAGCCCTCATTTCTAGTGCATGGAAAAGGGGTACCCCGTTTTGGTAATAAGGTGACACATTCGGGGTACCCCGTTTGGAGGCCTCCACTAGTACCGGGTGCGGTTACCTTCGCCACCACTGTCCACTGTCTCCCAGTCAGACGCGGCCTCATCCCATTTCCCAAAGGCCAATGGCGTGCTCCCTCACCATCGTGGCAGTCGCGTACACCATCAAAGATGTGGGTTTCACACCACCCAATCAGAGTTGTTGAAGCTAAAGGTCTTGGTGGGGTGGTTTTCCTTTTTATTGTATGACATTGTAATTATGGAGGCAACATGGTGCAAAACTACAACATACTTCAAATGGAAGGTCAAGAGTTCTGAACATACACAGTATTTGGAATTACTCCCCACTGTGGGATGCAGATGTTGACCCCTCAAGGCACAAGGTGACCAGACTGGCCTGCCAAACTGGCCTACCAAACTGTTCTGCCCAATTGGGCTGCTGAGCTGGCCTGCCGAATTGGGCCGTTGGACTAGCCTGCCCAACTGGCCCAGCATGTGCACCGTGCGCAGTTTACGGGATAAAATAGGGGAATTTCGGGCAATTAGCATTATTCTTGCCTATCCAAACAATACTACACCCTCACAACCCCATCTTGGCCTTCTCTCGGGCGCTCTTTGTACACGGCCTTAAAACAGGAAGATTGTCAAAGGCCTAGGAGGTCACGCCTTTGCATTGTATTTCTCATATGACAACACACGAGTTGGGGCTAAAATGCACATGCGACCATTGCATCAGAACTGCCAAGGGGATGCCAAGGTCCAAAGATGACGAGCCAAGGCAGTGGCTTCATTCAATTTCACTTGAATCCGAATGCAATTATGCGAAAGTGACAAAAAGGTGGAGGGTGTAATTGAATTTGTCAGACAGACCAAGGCCGTGGTATGCATTGTTTCAAACCATAGAAACTAAACATCATGCTATGTTTTTCAGCATCTTTTCACAATATGGCCCGTGGCAGGCAGACCAAGAGCTCCAAGGCTGTACCTCCGCCACGGTCTGATTCAGTATGCCTCTGGCAAATGTCTTGTTTACTGTGAGGCCGAGGGGGCTCAACGGCCATGGTTACGCTGGTTGCAAGGATGCGGTAGCAATGGATGCTCTGTGGTGTTGGTTCAAGCGATTCTCTGCTTGTAGCTCTCTGACAGTCGGTTGTGTAACTACCTGGCAGGCAGGCAACAATGGCGCGCGCCACACGGTCCTTCTGCCAGCTGGTAGACACCTGTCTTCCTGCCTCTTGGGGTCTACGGGGGCCACAAAGCACAGGGGGAATTCGCCTGGGCCAGGGGCGGCAGGCAGGGCGGGGTGGACATGCACGAATCTTCCGCCCCGCTCCCTTGCCCTCTTTCCCTCACTCCGTGAGGGAGGCAGCAAGGGAAGGGAACAAGCATGGGGGGCTCTCAGGCTCAGACCCGAGACCCCCCCCCAGAAAGTTCAAAACCTTGAGGAGGTCCGGACCATGATTGGCCCCAACTTGGTGCCGAAGGCACTGGCAAATGTTTTTAGCATATTGTCAGGGGTAGAATTTTGTGTTTGCCCCATGTTTGTAATCTCAAAATGCTCAGAATTTGTGGGGAATCCAATATGAATGCAAAACATGAAAAATTGTCCGACCCCTGACCTCCCCCATCCAGCCCCACAAACCTGGCTGCTGGGACCAAACCCCCCAAGGGGTAAAGATTTTTTTTCAAAAACCCCACACATGTGTGTTCAAAATGATAAGGAATCATTTTGAGATACATATTTTGGGGTACTTGGGACCCCAGCCTGGCGGCCCCCCGGGCCCCCCAAGAACCCCCCCCCCCCCCTACAACCCCCAACGCGGAGGTGGGTCGGGCCTGTTGGAGCGTGCCCTATCCTTGAGCTGTCTGAAACTGACCTCAACCAGACCGAGAAACATTCGATAGCCACCGGCGGGTGGCGAACTCAACGCAACATTCGGTACTGGTTTATGTCGAACTTATTGTCTGGCATGATGGACGGATAGGTGATGAATGTAACGTCTTTGCACCCCCCCCCCCCACCACCACAGGGCCCAAAAAGTTAGGGGAGGTGTTGGTGTCAAGGTCTGAGCCTGAGTGCCCCCCATGGGAGGGAGGGAGGGAGGGAAGGAAGGAGGAGGGAGGAAGGGACGGAGGGAAGGAGGGAGGGAGGGATGGATGAGCAACACGTTGTATGGTGCACTACACTCCCTGCCCAAGGAGTCCTTTTATGAAGTGCCAGAGGTTGTTCACTTACTATTGTGCTTTGTGTTGCTCACCTAGCTTCCCATATATGCTAGCGCCACTCTGCGTATTGGTCACATTCCTTGCGGTGTTCCATCCTCATCCCACACAATCATTTGGCTACTGACAACAAGGATCAATGTGTGGTCAGGCTTTGAATTAACCAGCATGATCCTGACCTCATTGCAGTCCCAAAGGGCATGTGTGTGGTTTGCGCAGCATGAACCTTCCACATGTGGTCATCTTTTGCCGTCCACCCTTTTGGACTGTGTGCATCATGAGACCTATCTAAAGCCTCTACTGTGTGACATACAACATAGGACATATGGGTGTTTCACCCCGGTGGGGGGGGGGGGGGGTCAAACTGGTTGTTTTAATGCATGTAGGACCAATTTTTCACAAATTCGAGAATTTTTGACCGAATGTCAGCTTTCCCACGCGGGAAAAATTGGTCCTCCCTATTTTGGACATGCCAAATCCAAAAAAAATAAGTGGTGAAGCTTGGTGAGACGATGGCGATGACAATGGCGAGGCTCTATCATGGGGTGAAGATGGGCAACTTGCCTGATTTTTGCCTGTTCTCTGCAGGCTGCATACAGGCTGCGTATCTTGTGTGCATCACCATCCAGTTTTTTCGCAATGATACCTCCCATTTTTAGATTTAGCTCCTGTGCCCCCCGTATTTTGAACATGTAGAATCGAAAAATTCTAGGTTCAAGGCTGGATGAGATGATGGGAAGCAGTGTTGGAGCGTTCAAGTGCATGTACTGCAACAAATCAAGGCGATGAAATGCAGACTTTTGCGTGCAGCAAACGGTAGTAAATGTTGAATTTCTTTGACATATCATTGAGTTGAGACCTAGGACCAGCACCAATGAATTCAGCATGAAAAAATGCATCTTTTCGCCCCTTTCATTTTGTGGTTTTGTGACGATATGTTGGAGCAGTCAGCCCGACATGGTTCATGGGTATTTGTGTAGTGAGAACCCTGGCAGGCTGAAAACTTGACCCGGCTCATGTAAACGGCCCGTGGCGCCAACATACCGTTGATTTTTGAATTCAGCACACTCAAAATACGGGGTGGGGTTCCTAACATCGCCAACGGACGAAGGTACCATGGCCGACCATTGGTTTGACCCCCGCCCCTCCCCCAGGCAGAACACCCATATATATATCATTAGCACATTACGCTTTTGCACAGTCAAACACCTTGTGTGCTACTTCGGGTTCCGTTGTTCAGATTTCCATAAGGACACTCGTCCTCCACATTTCTACCATTTGTACATTGGTGTAGCCCACTACCCGCAGCTTGCTGAGACGTTTGCCACACTTGTTGGGACCGTCGTGGCCCTCTACTAGTCACCTCTGCATCCCTCCTTTGCCCCCTTTCTCTGCACGACCCCCCCTCCCTTCCTCCATCCCCTCCCCCTCCCTTGATGCCAATCTCAACGGATGGCTCTTCAGGGTTCCCAGGGCAAAGATTCAGAGGCAACGTCAAATGGTTGCAGCCAGAACAGTGCCCCACAGGTGTGTCCTGTTTTGATCTCTTATGTTCTGTGTTTTCTGCGTAACTTTAAGGTGGCGTCGCCATTAGTTTCTGCAAAAAACGATTCAAGTGTGCGGGAACTCAGGAGTTGGCTAACAAGGGGCACCACCCTACAATCCCATGCACCCGTTGCACATCGGACGACATTCACGCGCGGTTGCACGAGTGGGCGAGAACGATGACCCCTCAAGACCTGCTGAGTCCAGCCAAGGAACCCCCAGAACATTCTGCATTCCACAAAGAGTGCACACTGTTGTCCATACAGGATCCATTTCATGGTGTGATCCCTGCATAAGCCCGCCCCCCGCCACCACCAGCACCAACACCTGCCCTGTAGCCCTGTGTTACATTTCCCGCATTAGTGGTGGTGGAAGTTTGGAGAGTGCCCTCCAGATTTTGCGGTGTTGGCAAAGACCTCATGTGAAGCACGCCGGCGCCGGCATGGGTGGGACGTTGAGGGGCAGGAGCAGCACGTGTGAGGGGCAGGAGCAGCACGTGTGAGAAGAGGAACATCTCTTACTCTCACCCACAACAAACAACACTTTTCCACATCGTCTGTGGTCAAGCTACGCAGACAATTTCCTCCCGGAAAGTCAACCCAGTGCCTACATCCGGAAGTACCCACCGGCACATTTTCTCAGCCCCGATGGCAACCACCCGCCCACCCCCCCTGCACCACCACACGCTGTTTGTGGGGACTGTAACCGACAGTTGCTGACGGTTGTCCAACGACTATTGAGAGTTATGGCTTGAGACACAGGCCATCAGACTCCAGCAGCGGACCTTTCTTGCCCCCCTTCCCTCTTGCCTTTTCGCCCATTGAGACATACACTTGTGCACGACGTTGGGCCACGCCCCAGTCCCCAGCAGCGAACCCACACTACCTCCACAGGTGGCCCCGACGCGCCAGCGGAGATACAGCGCCGGTGGGAGTCTGTGGACTCGCATTGGCTCTGGGTCCCCACACGATGCCATTTCAAAGTCCTCGTGCCATGGCCACGGCGCTAAGGTGGACCCCGCAGACCCCGAGGAGCTGATCACACAGCTCTGCGCCGCCTTCTATGACAAGGGCTGGATGTCAGGCACGGGGGGAGGGCTCAGTCTACTGTGTGGCGATGGCCCGGAGACCACTGTGTATACCACTCCCTCGGGGCTGCAGAAGGAGGACATGATCAGTGACGACATCTTCAAGTTGAATATGAAGCAAGGTGCCTGCGGGCCTGTGGGCGTGGGGCCTGGGGGCCTGTGTCACGGTTCCAGCCCCGGAAAATCGTAAGAGGGTGGGATGGGGGGGGGGGGGGTGCAGAAAAGGGACTCGAAGGTCCATAATGCTTTTTGTGCATTTTGCACACCACTTGAGGAGAGGTTTGAGGGTCTGAATCCTTTGTTTTGCATGTGTCTGCGGTCTCATTCATCCAAAAACGTCTGTGTTTCATTGGGGGCATTGGAGGTGACTGGGTCGAGTTTGAGGGGTGCCGCACTGTCGGTTCAACCCCCTGTCTGCCAGAGTCTGTCCCCAATGCATCGGCAGATCTCACTATTCCCCTGCGTCTCTCTTTTTCGGCGTTCATTGATCGATTGTGCGCGCTGTTGGAATGCTGAGTACCCACATGTTTTTGTACGGTGTATGCTCCTTTGGGCGGTGACCACCGCAACGCCCTGGTCCCAGAGCGATGGGAGCCAAAGCAGGAGACAAGGTGAATTGCATCGGACAAAAACGCAAAAGGCCCCTCAATTGTATCCATCCCTATCCCGGGCTCAAGAGCTAGGTGGCCTGGAACAAAGCCACAAATTTGAGAAGTATTTGCCTTTTCGTGGGTCCTTTGTACGCCCCGGAAACAATCCGGCCATTCCCAAGACAACCACCTCAAGTTGATGTGCGCAAGCACTTCCCTGAGGCAGCGTGCTTTATACAGCGCTCTGCACTGTATGCTTGTGTTGAATTCCGCAGCATCGCCATCGTCACGGGGTTCAGCCCAATAAACAAGTGTCAAATTCCAGTGTCAACCCTAATGCCTTCTTTTCGATGTTTCAGCAGCAACACGGCCCCAAATAGACCCCAGCCCTGGTGGCAGCTGTGCAGGCAAGCCCTCACAGTCACGTGCCACCATGCGAATTGCTACCAGGCGAATGAATGCCTTCAAGATTTGTGGAGGTCGGTGCTGGAGACCTCGTTGTACCTTGCCCTTTGCAGCGCTTCCTCAATGGAAAAGTGTGTTGCCTGCGTCAAAGGCATTTGAAGCATCCCACCAACCGCCGTTGCTTGCGCTCCACTGTCGTCGGTTACCCAACTGCCTTTGGTCAGCACCCGAATATGATTTGGTGGATAATCATTCAAAGCTCTTCCCCCTTCTCTCACACAGTGGTCGTGACTCCTCCGATCACCCCAAGCCTCAAGTGCTCCTCCTGCACCCCACTGTGGTACGTGGTCTACCGCCTGCGGCCTGGGGCGCGGTGCGTCATCCACACGCACAGTATGTTCGCCTCGCTGGCGTCCGTGATGGTGGGGGAAGCCACCGAGTTCCATATCACCCATTTCGAGATGATGAAGGGCGTGGGCGGCCATGCCAACGACTGCGACCTCCTCGTCCCGATCATTGAGAACCGGCCCTCTGAAGACCAGTTGGAGGAGCAGGTGGCGCGGGGGTGCACGGGGCAGGGGCCTGAGGTCGCCGTGCTTGCGCCGTTCCCATGAGTGTGTGGCCGTTGCTGTGGCGCCGGCCGCGGCTGTGGTCGTGGCCGGGGCTCTGGTTATCCCAGTCGGAGGAACACAAACGGTCTGGTTGGTGGCACGTGCGCTGAAGGTACCAGCGCTGGTTGGGATTTGTGTGCCCGTGCCCCTGTGCGCCCGCTGGGCCCGGCTCAGAGTCGCCTGGTGTCGCCGGTGGCAGTGTGCCAAATCTTTACAAAAAAAATTGATGCCATGAAATGCCCATGAAACACCCATGAAACGCTGTGAAACGCCCATTAACTCCTTTGACACCCCCATGAAATGCTATGAAATGCCCATTGCATGTCATGAAACGAACGAAGCACTATGACACGCCCATTAAACGCCAAACGCTATGCAATGCCCATGAAATGCTGTGAAACGCCCATGACACCGTATGAAAGTGATCAAATTGTGCGCTTAAATACGTGCCAGGCCCCTGTCACACTGCCGCATGGAACCTGGTGTCTGGTTGTGCACACATATCACATCACATGTTTTTTTTGTGTGTTGTAGTCCAAGCGCTCCTGCAGCGATAGCAACCATGAATGCCATGGGTAATCGTTCGGGCCACATCTTTGTGCAACAGACACACTTGCATCGTGTGGGAGAACCGCGGGCCTTTATTGGCGAGTGAGATGTCTGTGGCCCTGCTTGATTCAGATCCATTCAGCATTAGCAACATCACCACCCAACATCAAGCAAACCACCCACGGCGGAGGGCAGGAGATTGTGCTGAGCAGGTCCAAAGCATTGTGCTGAAGCACTTGCTTAACCTCCTGCCACGGCTGGTTCTGGGACTTGCAATTAGCATCCGCCACATCAGACATGATCGAATGCATGTAGGTCCTGATGAGTCGTGAGGATACAGCTGGCTCCTACTGAGCTCAGGGTGTGACACAATACGGACGGGGAGGCAACGCTGAATGTGCCTCAGCAGCAGTCGAGAGCCACCAGCGGCCCTCGGCAAGCCTCAGCAACCCACAACAACTCAGCACGCCCTCCAGAGCTCTCACTACCCCTCGACCCTATTCAACAGCCTTCAAAAGGTTGTTGAAGGCCGTGGAGGGCTGTTGATGGCTGCGGAGGGTTGTTGAGGGACCAGTGGAATGCATATAGAACGCATTTTGCGCCACCTTTCTTTGAGACTTGGTCTTTCAGTTCCGACAGGTCAGCCTATTGTTATGCTGCATGCATCCCCCAAATGCCACAAGCTGTGTTGCAGACTTCTCACTACTGTGCAGCATGGGAATGGGGTTTCTTTAGCATCTTGCCCATACCAGGTGCCAAAGAGTCACATGGCCAGGCCTTTGTTTACGTGGCTGGTTGACACTATACCGGGGGGGGGGCTTGTGTCTGAGGGTGGCTGGGGGTTTGTCTGGTTTTCCCCTGATTTTGGGAAGAGTGCAGGTCCACCCCCAGGGGGGTTCGTCAGCTCTTTTGGGTGGATGAGTGGGTGGGCGTTGTTCATGGGCTGAGGCAGATTGTGACACATGGAGGTGCTGCCACTTTGTGCAGACCTGTTTTGCTGTATAATTTTGTCATTGCCACAAAAGAATGAGAATGTGGGATGATCATCAGGGACCATCCCAGCGCTCACTTTTATCAACTTGGGGTATAGGGGACAGGCGTCCCTCCTCAGTACTACAGCTCAAGGGCCTTCATTCTTTGCAGGTGTCTTTATGTCTATGGGCAATGTTGGTGGTAGACCAAGCTCTGTGACCCCCGCCCCGGGGATGTGGGGGGTGGGGGGTCAGCCAAATCCCGGGAAGGCCAATCCCGCCCCCATAGCACTAAGCAAAGGCTCATCTGTCATTGTGCATGACACCTGACCAAGAGCTACCGAGTTCAAGTCCCAGATGGGGCATAGATAATTACGCTACGCCGTCCTAGACGCTAGGCTGTCGTCGGAGACGCTGTGAACAGGTTGGGGCGAATCAGGGTTCGCTTGTGTCTGGAGCAATGCCTGCACCCCTAAACTCCTGCCCGCGCCGCCTTGTGCATCTGCCTTGTGCAGTGACTTGATGGCGGAAAGCATGTTCAGGGCGATGCACAAGTTGTGTTGTTGCAGCATGCCTCGCCAGATGCCCTGCATGCACCCTTCATGCTATCCCGCCCTGCAGCAGTGTCCCAGTCGGAGGATGGTGGCTCTGTCTGTCTATTTTCAGATGGAGGCAGCCCTGAAGGCATACCCGAAGTGCAACGGGTTGCTGGTACGTGGGCACGGGCTGTATGTTTGGGGGGATTCGTGGCAACAGGCCAAGACACAGTGCGAGTGCTTTGATTACCTTTTTGAGACGGCAGTACGCGCCAAGGCCCTCGGTGTTGACGTCTCCCAGCCTCCTGGTGTGTCACGTCTGCAGTACTGCCGTGGCGTATGGCGGATTTGTCTGTACCGTGTTTTGTTTCTGCCCGCTGTTTGTGTGTCCGTTGGTGCATGCCTGTGTTGGGGTTGGGGTGGGGGTTGGGGTTTTTGCGTGTTTGCATATGTGTACGCGTTGGTGTTTGTGCATTTGTGTTATTGTGTTTGTGTGGCTGTGTGTGTGTGTGTGTGTGTGTGTGCACACATGCTACTGTTTTTGTTCTGCTTTGCACCTGACGAGATCTAGTACATCCAGACCAGTCTTTTCTGTGCTCTGTTTGTCGCCGAAGTGTGTGTGCACACGCTGGCCAGGGCCCCAAACGACACACACACACCCCTTCTCTGGGTTGCGGGAGAGCTTGGGATGACCTGACAGGTCTGCCATAGTGGCTTCGGGGAAGGCGCATCAAGAACCTTCAATACTGGTGTTGGACACACCCACATCCCATCCCATTCCCTCTGGGTCACTAAGCAATAGCCTGGCTTCTACACCTTCCCCTCATACCCTGGTGGATGACCCCCTGACCAGCGCCATGTGCACCTTGGGCTCCTCCAAGAGCAGCGGTCCGGTGTATAATGTCATGGTTGCGACTGTGCTGCGAGCGCCATGCCGTAGTTCCAGAGCCCTGCACGATCGGCCATTTGGTCTCCAGTGTGCCCTGTGGACATCTGTCCGCGTCCTGTCCGTGCACACTGCAGCATCGGTCCTCAAAAAGCGCAAGATTGACGGAATGGGGCGGGTCGATGCGAGCACAGGTTTCAATGCTGCCGTTTCTGCGGGCGACGGGTGCTGTGCGCATTTGGCGTTGGATCCCAAGGGACAGCCGCGACCTCGGCCTCCGCAGCTTCCGGCGGATGCAAAAATTGTCGTCCTGGACATTGAAGGGGCTACTACCCTCATCAGGTCTGCTCAGGCGTGGAGGTGACATGAGCAATGGCATGAGTCGAGGTGACGTGAGTCGAGGTGGATAGTATGCACGAAGTCGCCCCCCCCCTTACCACGCCCCTTACCCCCCCCCTTATCTCCGCCCCCCCCCGTCCCCCTCCCCCTTTACCCCCCACACCCCCCCATCATTCCCCCCCCCCGACCTCCCCCCCTTACCACCCATACCCCCACCACACCCCCCCCCCCCTACCTCAGGGCCAGTCCGGCGCTCTGCGCCTCACAGCGGCGCTTCGCGCCTTACAGTAAGGTGAGTCAAGATGACCTGAGTCGAGGTCAGGTGAGATGAGGTGGGTTGAGGTGAGGTGAGGTGAAGTGAGGTGAGTTGACGTGACGTGACGTGACGTGACGTGAGGTGGGGTCAGATGAAGTGATGTGACTTGAGGTGAGGTGATCCAAGGTGACGTGAGTGCAGGTGAGGTGAGGTGGTTTGACGTTATGTGACATCACATGAGGTGAGGTGAGTGAGGTGAGTTCAGGTGACGTGATTTGAGGTGTCGTGAGTCGAGGTGACGTGAGTCAAGGTGAGCTGAGCTCAGGTGAGGCGAGGTGACGTGACGAGACGCGACGCGACGCGACGTGACGTGGGATGTGAGGCAAGGCTTGCTCGGGCGATCTCCGCACTCCAGCGTTCAATGCCCTTTATCCCTCGCAGCGTCCTATCAGTAGCCCCCCGATGTCAATTTGGTCACATCATCGATGAAGTGCATTTCACTCCTCCGGTCTAGGGGCTTAGGAATACATGCCTGTCCAGTCTGTTGGCGCCGGCAGGGGAGTGGATGCCACGGGGGCAATCCGCTGCCGCAGTGAATAGTGACACTGACATTCCACGTTCACCCACAATAAAACTGCGCCCCCTCCCCCCCCGACAGTCGATCACAAAATCAGATCCCGCAAAGGCCTCAACCCCAAGTTGGGGACCGCATTCTCCGAATCAGCCCGCTGTCTTGGCCTGACTCAGTGCAGGGCAGGTCAGAGACTTGTTGGTTGTGAAGAGCAACAACAACACCTGTGCGATTGTGTCATCATGTCATTATCAATGGCTTCTTCTGGAAAAGTGTACTGTTTGTGACCACAAGCAGTCGCCACTGGGGCAAGGGGTGCCGGGCACTGGAGCATCCTCGGCGCCCCGTCAGCGACCCCCTCCCCAATACCCCCGCCCTGTCGCCGAATGGGGCCAGCAGTCTCACACAAAGTGAGTGGTTGACCTCTGACCTGTATGCACACCGAACATGGGAGAGTCCTGAGCCCCAGACCCCGATGTCCAACGCTCGGCAGGAGTGGGGAAGGAAGGACGGAACACGAAAGCTAGTGGACGGGACAGATGGTGACGAAGGCTGTGAGGCAGGCGCAGCTGGAGCCTTGGTGGAATCCCCTGAACAATTTGATGCCCCACCCCACACGAGAGCGGGGACAGGCTGCACTGCGTACACAGCAACGGTCAGAACCGCCCCGACAATCACCAAACATGCTGCAACCACGAACCTGCAACCCACAGGAGCATACTTGCAGGGTGTCCACAGGAATCCACAGCGTCTCAAATAGTTGCCACCCCCCCCCTAACTACACACCACAACAACCACTCAGGGGCAAGGAGAGATGGGGGAAGCCAGAGAGTGGGAGGGCACTGATGTTGGCGGCGACCGAACCACAGGTGATCCAGCAATCCAGCAACGGAGGGAGAGGGTCACCAATGGCGGACGCAGCCCCGTCAGGACTTGAAGATTGAGACTGATTTGGTTGCCAGTGCCACAGGAAACCACATCACCAGCAGCAACGCTGACACCACTCAGAATGGACCCCCCCCCCCCCATGCACCACACCCCAGCGACTACCCCTGCAGCTCCGCCAATGCCGCACCAACACCGACACCAACAATGGCGGAATGCGCTCACCCATGCAACAACAATAGAGGGCAGCCGAGGACAGCAAAGGACAGCCCAGAAAAGACGCCCGGGGCACCGCGGACCTTGGGTGATGAGCCAACAGACTCTTTACAGGGTAGGGGGGGAGGCCGTGGACTCCTCCCGCCAACTGCGGGGATGCGTACGAAGGGGAACTAGCCCCGGTCCCGAACCCTTAGACTGACGGCGGGCGCTACGTGCATGGTCTACCAACGCCGCGCTAGCTAAGGCCATCATGCCAGCAAACAGCATGCAACTACGCCCAGGACAGACTGGGATATGTGGGCCAGCAGAAGCAAGTGGCCAAAACCACCCACACCAAGCACACCGACACCAACAAGGAGCCCCCTTGAGCTAGGATCTCCCTCCTCAAGGGGAAGGAGGGGGCAGGGTGAGACGAACCCACTCCCACTCCCCCTCCCCCGCCCCCTCCTCTACCCCCTCCCTACAGCAACACGCACCCCCGCCACCCAATGCCCCCCAGGGCAGAAGGAATGGAGAGGGCGGGGAAGAAACTGGGCAGGGGGAAAGGGACGAACCAAGGAGGGTATCAGGACAGGGCAGAACGCACTCGCCGAAAACGGTGCAGAGCGCAGAAGGAGAAGAAGGAAAGGGAAAACGGGAAAGAATCGTTGTGGTTGTTAGAAGCCCGTGTTAGGAAAATTATCCTGCAGATGCACACCCCAGCGCGCACAAGTCAGTGCTGGAGTCAGCAAACCCAGCATGGACTCAGAGTGTGCATCTGGATGCCTCTGGTCAATGGCACGGGCAACAGCCCGTCTCCGGGACAGCCGACCCTAGAGTAGCCAAACAGGACAAGTCATCCGGGGGCTCCATTGACACAACCAAAACATGTTCGGGCCCACAGAGGGTCCGAATGAGCAGTGGTGAGAGGCCAATAGGCGCCGTCAAAGGCAAACAATCAGATACCGAGGCCTTGTGCCAACCGCCCCCCCAACCGCGTCCCCCTCCCTTTACTCCATTGGCTGTCCCCCAGCCCACTCCTCCACGACCTGCAGACCCACAACGGGCGTCAGAGGCATCACAAGGCATGGTTTTCTGGCTGGAAAAGGCTGCAGCAAGTCAACATTTCAGCCTTACAGAGGCGTGCCCACTTTATGTCTGCAAACAAAATGGCCCACGTGAGTTGCAAGTGGCGCCGCACAGACACGGGGGACAGAAAGGCGTGTTCCGGGCGCAGCAGAGCCGCGATAGGAGTAGCGCATGGAGCGCGGTGGTGGCGTGGCGGTGGGGCATGCACTCAGGCTCTGGCTCCCCCTTGTGCCGCTCTGCAGCTTCGTCCACGATGAACTGTTCCCATTCGCACGGGCTCATTGTAAGGCGTATCTCGAGCAGCACTGGGACGAGGATGCGCTGCAAAGTGCTTTGGGTATGCCCCCCTCGGACCTCCCAGTACAGCGCTCATGGCTCCCCGTGATCGACTCCATAGAACAACATTCCCTGCTGCAACCCTTAGTGGGCCTCCAAGCACAGTGCGGAAGCCCCAACCCAAACGGCTCAATTTTGGGGCACCTCAGGTTGCGACCCGGACGCTTCGTCCACTACCGGGGAGAGGAATTAGGAACAGGCCATATTTGGAATGGCAAAATTGGGCACAACAAAAGTGTGCCAACGTATGCCATGGTATTGAAAGGTCCAAAGCCATCTTTGTAGGTGCCGCTTTTAGCTCCCTTGGCATGCACATTTCCATTAAGCCAACAGCCTCCAGCAAGCAACCACCCAAGCAACCAGAGGCCCATAGCAAATATCAACCACCATACGCGATCACAGCTTGCTCTTGTGCCACAATCTCGAAATTTTGTACCAAACTTTGCAGTGGTATTTAAGAATTGGTGCCAAATCTTCTCCGCACCAAAGTTCGCCATTCCACATTTCGCAGGTTCCTAATTTTCCCCGTATCACTACCCCCACAAACAACAACAATGTCACCCCTGGCCGTGAGGGGACTTTATAGTAGGGCTGCGGTGCCACCTCACTGAGTTTCCACACACCATGTGGCTGAGCCCTCACTACGTCGGCCAATTTGGGTGCCGCCGAAAGCTGACCGTTGCATTTCAAGGCAAAAGGTCTCTCCTCCTGCGGGTTACCAGCAACCACTGGTTTGGACCCCCATCCCCTCGGAATTATGTGTCATTCATCCTCAGGCTTCGATGCAGCAACAAAGACCATACAGCAGTTGCTTTTTCCCTCATCCACCCTCCAGCGATCTTCCTCTGCTCCTGCAGGCGAGCTTTTGCGCAAGGCAACCAGTGAGATGTCATCCACCATTTCATGTCGTGGACAACTACGATGTTCTTTCTCGTCAGCATCCTCTGTAGCTGCTAGAACCAAAGACGCATTTTGCCGACGCAGCCCGCAACTGGAGCTGCTGGCATAGGTGACATGGTTTGATATGAATTGTTGCAAGGCCACCCAGAGGCTGTCGCAATCTTGTCGACGAAGTTCTAAGGAGAGCACACACCTTCAAAAAGTTTTGCCCCTTTTATTTGCACAGCCTCGTCTGTACTGGGCTGCAACTCACAGCGCTCCGCTGGTTCACGGCTGCTTCGAAAATCCGGAGCATTCTCGTGTGGCTGCAGAGCATACCGGGGCCTTCTAGCAGACTCATTTTGGCTCTGGGCCCGAGGGCTGTCCATATACGCGTGTATGCGTGTACATGTACACACGTATGGAGGATCTCTGCCATGGAGGGTGTATGTTGTGTATACGTCCCCATGCCTACACGAGTATATGTGTCTGTTTTCCTCGGGGGAGTGGGGGGGGGGGGGATAATGGAGCTCTGGATGTTGTTGGAGAAATTTCTGGAGCTATGTGTCCCAGAGGTGTGGGTGTGTTGTAGCTTTTCAGAACTGTCATTTCCTGAGCTTTTTGGACACCCAGAAATATTTGTCGGATTCAACGATATGTTTTAGAAATTCTTGTAGCATCCTTTGCGGGTTGCACTTTGCAGGCACAAAACACAGGCACTGGGTAGCAGTTGCTGACCAAGTTCCGCATAAATGTCTTTAGTCCGGCAACACGTTGCACCCCCCCCAAAAAAAACTCTAAATACGGCCTTCAAGTCCTTCTTACACATGGCCACTGGCTCCAAGGACACACCTCCACCACCCACGTCCCATGTCCACTTTTGGAGCTTTTCTGCATTTTCTTCCCATGCCTTCACCTCTTGAGATACCCTCTTGTCCTTCGTGGGACAGCCCATCTTCACAATCACCCCCTCAATCATGGTACCGTGGATGGAATCACAGTGCCCTCTCCGACGCCACACCCTAGGCTGATGCCGACGCTGACTACTAGCCGGGTTGATGTCCTTGGGAAATATGGGGAGGAGCAACTGGGCCAATACTGGGGAACTACCGCAGTTTTCACCGTTTTTGGACCAGAGTGCAAAAATGTGGTTCTGTGGTGTGTGTGTGGGGGGGGGGGGGGGCTATGTATGCTTTCTGATGACTGCAAGAAAAAGCTCTTCATGCCATTTGAGTTGAGGTGTACCTCACTGATATACGTCAGCGTTTTGAGTCAATGTGACATATTGGTACTTCAGCCAAAAATGCTGCAAGTAAAAAGATGCATTTTTTCATGCTCAATCCACTGGTGCAGGTCTCAGGTTCCATCTCAACGATATGGTTGAAAACTTCATGAAGTACTGTCTGGGTGGTAAGTTGCAAGATTCATTGTTCAATACTGGGGAACTAACGCGTTTTCCACCGTTGTTGGACTGTAGCGCAAAAATATTGTTCTGTGGGGGGGGGGGGGGTATGTATACTTTTCCCAAAGCTGCATGAAAAGGTCTTCCCAATGCACTTGGTCTGGGGGGCCAGTATCACGGGGAAATGGCACAGGCCAGGCGTTTAGTTGGGGTATCTGCTGCCTGCTGTTTCTACGTGTGTGTGTGCGTGCACTGCAGCAAACAGACACGTATACACGCGTAAATGTTCCCATCTGGTGGCCCCACAGGTTTGGCTCACTTTCACACATGCTGAAGTACTCCTATCAAATCCACCACAGCATTGGTGTCAGGGATTTAACCCCGCCCCACCCCCCACCTGGGCGTTCCGCATGTGGATGCTCCATTGATGCCGAATTTTGTGCGAAATCCGCCGCCTTTTTGAAAGCAGTCAGAATCTGCAGCGTGCACCCATGCCCAACCACCCGGCCCCTGAGGTCAAGCCGTGCTGAGGCTGGCCGGCACCGCTTCCTACCCGCAGACAAGATGCGTTCAGAGGCTGCCCAAGATGTGACCCAGCTTGGCACGTATCCCCGAGCGATCACCATTCCGCCCTTCAGCAAAGGGACCAAAGAGCAAGGCATCAATTGTGTGGTCAAGGCTGTGGAGTGGCAAATGGACATGGATCGCAAAATATCGGGTATGCACAACCCTCCGGTCTGGATCGGATGTGTCGACCCCTTGCCCTTCGCCACGGGTTGCGCGCTCCACGTGCAGTAGCCCACTGGACACGCATGCGATGCTTTGAAGTGTCTGAACATGGACGGGATTGTCTGTGGTTTGTCGACACATCCGTGTCCATGATCACATGTGCCCCTGCACAACCGGATATGGACCGGGATGCGGCACCCGTGCATCAAGGCCAAGATCACGCCATGCCCTTCTGTAGGCCCGGCTGGTTGTCGAACCATTGGGAAAGGGAGGGCACTGTGCGCAGCGTACGGGGGGTCCGGGATGGGTGTGAAAGATAGCGCCACGGCGGTGACCAACAATGCCTCAGCGCTGGTCACTGTTGGACGGACCGATGAGGGGGCAGTGCCACAGATCCCCCTTGCCCCCTGGCCGTGGCCAGGCCCCGGCTCGCACCCCTCAACCAGGGCGGTGCCCTGGCGGCAGCATGCACGACTCGAGGTCGAAGGGTCGATGGTTCGAACCCCAGGATGGAGCAATGGCGAAGCTCGCCCGGGTCCGGTGCGGTGGCCGAGGGGGCGAGGCTTCTGTGCGGGACATGAGGCGCCCTGGGGAAGGGGAGTGGGGCTCGCAAGACCCATCCCAACGAACCCGAGTTTTCGCCGGGGACTAGGGGCGCGGGTCGCGACGAAGCCAGTCCTCCACCGCCCCGTAATGCAGCCCGCTGATAGTCCCGTTCAGAGTGTGAGTCATGATGTGCGGGCAGCAGAGGGCGCCATACCCATGCAATGCGTAGGCAACCAAGGGTGCCATGCTTGTACAGTCTGCACATAGACGCAAGCGCACTGCCTCTAGCAAGCATGATCCTCTATGTTATTGTCGTGGTCTTTGTTCTTCAGCGCATGTATCTTCAGCGAGGGCTGTTCTGTGAACGACAGGAACCTATGCCAAACCCAATTCGGAGGTGGGAATGTGGGCGGAAGCCCAAATGTCATTCGTCTGGGTGCGTTGGCCCTGGGCAGTCTGTTTGGTAAGGGTACCTGAGTTTCGTTCATCTGCATACCCTGTTATGAAGCGCCACGTCGCCAGTAAATTGACCTGCAGTGGATCTGGATGTCCCATTGCTATGGACATAGGTCTGAAGGCCCTGCAGGGTCTAATCTGGAAGGATGGTTATGCCTCAGGGGAGCTCAAGGGGCACATCTTCAACGACGTGCACACCGCTTTGCAGTGGTGGAATGAGAATGGCGTCCAGGTGCTGTTACCCCTTAATTTATTTGGAGTCTCAGTGCTTTGGTTTGGGCTGGGGCTACGGCTTGTGGTTGCAGCTACGGCTAGGCCTATGGCTGTGGTTGGGGCTGTGACCGTAGCTGTGGCTGGTGCTGTAGTAGCTGTCATGAGTGAGTGTTTGCATTTGCGGGGTTTGGTGTGCTTCATAGTCCTCCGCATTGTGTGCGACTGCTGTTGCAGGTCTCTGTCTTGTATTGCTGGTGGCGGTGGTGCTGCTGCTGCTGTCCTTGTTGTTTGCTGTTGCTGTTGCTTCCTGTTATTTGTTAGTCCTAGAGTATCATCCCCTGCTTTGTTCGTTATTTTTGAAACTGCAAACCATGCAGCCCCATGAACTTAGCAGACCGCCATCGTTTACCCTCCAAACGCCGTCATCTACGATCCAACCGCCGACGTCTCCCCGTCATCTGCCCTCCAACCCCCGTCGTCCACCCTCCGACGGCCGCCGGTTACCCTCCAACAACGAGGCTCTCCCATTTTTCGTCGTGTAAGGACCCTCTCCCCCACCTTGCCCCACCTTCCCCCATTTCCCCAACGCTTTCGGGTCCTGGGGACCTTTCGACTGAGGTAGAGCATGGTGACCGGGCAGGGCCCTGGGCTGTGAGAGTGTGGTCTGCAGGTGTACATCTACTCCTCCGGGAGTGTCGGTGCCCAGAAGCTCTTGTTTGGGAACAGTAAGTTTGGCGATTTGTTGCCTCTGATTGCGGGGCATTTCGATACTGCCGTGGGTGCCAAAGTGGAGGCGGCGTCGTATCAAGCAATCGCCAAGCAGCTGAATGTGCCCACGGTATGGCTGCTGTGCTTCTTCAAGCATGTGTGTGTGTGTGTGTGTGTGTGTGTGTGTGTGTGTGTGTGTGTGTGTGTGTGTGTGTGTGTGTGTGTGTGTGTGTGTGTGTGTGTGTGTGTGTGTGTGTGTGTGTGTGTGTGTGTGTGTGTGTGTGTGTGTGTGTGTGTGTGTGTGTGTGTGTGTGTGTGTGTGTGTGTGTGTGTGTGTGTGTGTGTGTGTGTGTGTGTGTGTGTGTGTGTGTGTGTGTGTGTGTGTGTGTGTGTGTGTGTGTGTGTGTGTGTGTGTGTGTGTGTGTGTGTGTGTGTGTGTGTGTGTGTGTGTGTGTGTGTGTGTGTGTGTGTGTGTGTGTGTGTGTGTGTGTGTGTGTGTGTGTGTGTGTGTGTGTGTGTGTGGGTGTGTGGGTGTGTGTGTGTGTGGGTGTGTGTGTGTGTGTGTGTGTGTGTGTGTGTGTGTGTGTGTGTGTGTGTGTGTGTGTGCGTGTGCGTGTGCGTGTGCGTGTGCGTGTGTGTGTGCGCGTGCGCGTGCGCGTGCGCGTGCGCGTGCGCGTGCGCGTGCGCGTGCGCGTGCGCGTGCGCGTGCGTGCGTGCGTGCGTGCGTGCGTGCGTGCGTGTGTGTGGTGTGTGTGTGTGTGTGTGTGTGTGTGTGTGTGTGTGTGTGTGTGTGTGTGTGTGTGTGTGTGTGTGTGTGTGTGTGTGGACCGGCACACGGCAGACAGCAGTGGGCAGTGGCAAGGGGTTCAAACGCCCACTGCCCCTTGCGGAAAGGCAGTTTACTGAAAGAGTCCCACTGCCCACTCCCCCCTGCAGTGCAGCAATATACAGACGGCTGAGTGTAGTACACCCCCTCACCGCAGAGGGAAGTGGGCGTTTCGAGTGCACTGCGTCACGGTAGGGGGCAGTGGGCGGTGGGTGTCCTTCAGTACACTGCCTCGCTGTAGGGGCCAATGGGCAGCGGGACTCGTTTGGTACGCGGGCTCATTGCAGGGGGCACTGGGCAGCGGGACTCCTTCAGCACCCTGCAGCACTACAGTGGGCACTGGGCAGCGGGACTCCTTCGGCACACTGCCGCACTGCAGGGGTAGGGGGCGTTTTGACTCCTTCAGCACACTGCCGCACTACAGGGGGCACTGGGCAGCGGGACTCCTTCGGCACACTGCCGCACTGCAGGGGGGGGTAGGGGGCGGTTTGACTCCTTCAGCACCCTGCAGCACTACAGTGGGCACTGGGCAGTGGGACTCCTTAAACACACTACATCTTTGTAGGGGGTTGGGGGCATGTGGGCTCCAGTGGTACCCTGTATCTCGCATCATTGTAGGGGGCAATGAGTAGTCAGCCTTGTTCATTGCGCCAGTCCCGACCACCCGACCACCGGCCTCGTGGTGGGAATTTCAAGCCGGTCACATCGACTCCGGGGGGGGGGGGGGATCTCGTGCGTTGCAGTGCTTCTTTTGTAGGGCCCTTGTCCACCTAAGGGTCTGGGCACCAGCTAGTCTCGATCACCCACACGTCCGGTCCCGGGCGCTGATTGCCGGAAGGCGTCAGCCAGTCCCTCTACCCGCCAGTCCCCAACACTGGTCTTGCCAAAAGGGGCCGTCAGCGGGCCTCATTGACGTGGGGGTTGTGGTGCCCCCAATGTTAGGGCGCATTGTATGTGGGCAGCCACTCACTATTCCACCCTCTGCGCCTGTGTCAATATTTGTGGATCCCCGTCCACTGATTCACCTGTCTCTCACCCCTCCTTGTCTACTTTCAACCTTTATTCTGCCCTCCATCCCCTTCGTTAGGTCTTGTTGTGGGCACATCCCTTTCTTGGTGTTGCCCCTAGTCTCCTCTTGCTTCGGAATGTGTGTGTGGACCGCTATAGGAAAATGTGCTACACAGACACCTGCAAAGTGCAAGGTTATTGCCTCCGCAGGGGTCCAAAAGGTGAGGGTAGCATCTACTTTCAGCCCATTGCCTTTGACAAGTGCTGGTTCCTCAAACCAGGCCCGCCCCTCATCACACCACCCCGCGCTCACCCGTCCTATATGCCAGGTATCCTCACAAGTGTCTTTGGTGATGCCAGGGTGTGTTGCTGACGCTGACGCTGGGTGGGGGAATTGCTGTCCATGGCAACATGTCTTCAAGTAGCCGTCACGTCCAATTGCACTGTAAACCAGAGCGCCCATGCTGCGCATTCAGCCATTATCTTAGGGCTATCTACCAGCCCTCCCAATTACTAGAAGTTGGTACAAGTTCATGCATGCTATCATGTGCCACCTCCCGAAGAGAAGTACTGCATCTTGAAGTTTTGTGTTCAATGGTTGAAAACACATGGGTTCTGGTGTGGACAAAGATAGAGTAGTTGGATCATCCCTCTCGCCTGCTGGTGTGATGATTGGTCACTGCTTCACTTGGCAGCCACTTACATGGCCCTGGCAAGCCATGCTTGTTCTTTCCTCGCCACCATGAATGTCCCCACATGAGTGTGTGTGTG